>JAQJVL010004691.1:0-42210 GCA_035578905.1 Stictocephala bisonia
TGAATAGACAAGATAACTTTTGCATGCCATATGGTACAGATAAAGTCCAATATGACTATTATTAGTTGTTTGTTTGTCGTTAAATGAATAACCAAGGATTACCGAAAAACGTTTTTTTAACTTCTACTGTTTTTACTTTGGCTCCTTAATGCAATCAGTATTAAAATTGTTCGCTTTTTAAAGTTATTTGTTAGCATTGCATTGTTAATAATTGGTAAATAATATTTGAAGATTTTTAATGCTTCAAGTGTATTAAGGAACAAACACAACGTTTTGATAATTGTAACAAACTCCTGTCGTCTTCAGGTGTTGCTATCTTAAATTTGTTCATAATAAATAATTTAACAAATTATTTACTATGAACAAATTTTAATAGGTAAAAACTTTAGTTTTTTTACTTACTAAAATTTGCTATCAATTTTAAGTAAATAATTTCTTAGAATAGATAATAGGCCTAAAAATATTTCAATATTAATATTTCATTAAGTCAAGAGTAGTAATATCTAATAAATAAATACGTTAATATTTAAACAATTATTAAAGACAATTTATAACCACAGAAAGATTATAAGGGAAAAAAGATTGAAATTGTATATCTTAAAATTGCAAAATCTTGAATAAATATGAGACCTTATATGTCGGTAATTTACTTTAATAGTTTGCCACTTTCTTGAAATTCTCTAAACAAGGTCGAAAAGTGGACAGTTTTTTCAGTAACAAAGGTAGTTTCAAACTGCCGTTATCACATCTGTTGCTGCAACTATCGATTCCACCCGCCCTCCTCCTCCTCCAACTGACATCTCAACCCCATCATTCCAGGCTGTTAAATAACAATGAAGCCTTAACCAGGATAAAATTTGCTAACGCTAATACTGTAGGATAATTCTCAAGTACATCATTATTCATTTCATGTTAGGACAGTAAAGATAAAATTACATGAATGCAAGTTATATTGCTAACTCTTAATTTTATGATATTTGTGATATTCTAAGAACTAAACATAACACTTTTTATATTGACAGTCTAAAGAAAGCCCTCATGATATATGTGTACAGTTCTAATTACAGTGTGTTCTTTGATTGACGCCATTTCCCTATGTCTTACATTTAACTTAATTTCCGTTCCCTAATATCACATAGTTATGGACTATCCAGTCTAACCCCAGAACGTTCCGCAATCCTTGAACAGTGATGGATGTCCTGTTCATTTAGCGGTTCATTATTTTTCAAGTGAGGTCCCCTCAGTCGAATACAGCTTTGAGTTCAGATTGACAGTTACTTCGCGCTAGTTCAGTGCAGTGCTGTAACCCCACGATCTACTTGGTAAAAAGGTGATGTGGAGATTATAGGCGATAGTTTATATGCTCATTCCACTTAATATTGACATGACATCCGCTCAATTGGCGTGGACACAACTAGAGTAGTCTTGGGTGGCCATTTTGTGTAGTCAGTGTCCGGTTGTGTAGGGGAGAAAACTGAGTATCAGGCTCGTAAATTAGCCAAAATAAGACCAACACTACGTGGTCTGAATTCCACGTAAAGCTGTAGGTCCGTTAGTTACCGTGGATATTGGGCTAATAAAAGATCTTTCTGAGGAACAGTCAAACTCAGTTGTTGACCAGACTACACAGGGTATCCACATTCATCCTACACTAAAATAATTCATATTTGCCTTAAAATACGCAAAAAGTTGCGTCTCATATTTAAGAATAAGATAAAATATAGTAGGATCAGCTCCTTTTTTATTATTGTAAGTAGCTTAACTAATTTCCTTACAAATTTATGTACCATGATATATGTAACATTCATTTCCATACTATACGTAGCTAACTTCTTTAAAATCAGTTGCGTTGACAATCACATAACAGTTCAAAGCGTGTTTGATTAGACACTATCATCCGCTGCCTTTTGTTCTTATATATCCATCCATTTTGCTCTGCATCTTATTTGAAACAAAGACGTCGGGTTACCAACCGTTATTCTTATAGTAGTTGATTCAAAATCCCACTTGGTATATTTTCCACATAGCCTACTACAACCAACTTATAGAGTAGATAGCATTTCACAGTCATATATTTACAATTACGTATTTGCAAAATTAAAAAAATCAATTTATATTTTAAATTATGTTTACTTTTAATATATATTACTCTAAGCGTGTATAAGTATATTGGGTTAGAATCAGGCTCACAGAATTGTTTTTATCTCTAAAGTGTTGTCATACATATAAGAGAGATTGGAAGAAGCATAAACTCAGAAAGACTCTAGTAAGTAATAATAAAAAGTATCCTCCATTGTTGATGCTCGAAACACATCCATCACATAATGAAGATGTAGTATTTCAACTGGAACTCCAGCGTCGGGAACAATAACTGTTACTGGAGTGGATGTGGCAGCTAGTGCGTGAGAGCTCTCTAGACTTTGTAGGTATTATAATCAGATAATTTCAAACAAAAGCTTATCTGTGATTTATTTGTACCTCACAACTGAATTTAAAACAAATTATTTAATTTTAAAATTTTACTGCACATTTATCATTACAATTTGAAATACTCGAGATAATCAGAGTGGTTTGTTTGTCCTTCTGGAACTGCAATCGATGCAAACACTTTAGATTCATGGCGGTTGGTGATGGAACTTAACATAGCTTAATACTACATTAAGCTGACAAAATTCCACTAATTGTAATTGTTCAATGATTTATAAAACACTGATAGTTGAATATGTTCTATCACGTTCATTACATATAGTGGTATTGACCCAAACATACACGTACGGTGGTATTGACCCACCCACATGTGTATACGTACAGTGGTATTGACCCACCCGCCCGCCCATACATGTACAGTGGTATTGACCCACCCACCCATACATACACGTACAGTGGTATTGACCCACCCACCCATACATACACGTACAGTGGTATTGAACCACCCGCCCGCCCATACATGTACAGTGGTATTGACATTATCACTTACTATATCCCACGTTATAGTAAGTGATATTAACTATTCACACAGGATTCCGAATATATTTACGACGTTGCCTTAACTTTATGTTGGAACAGAAAAAAGATGATACAATTGGCTGAACAACTTGATGTTTGTAACACTCATCACTCTCCTGTAATGCAGATAAGAAGGTGATACAATTTGAAACTGTGTGTGCATGAGCAAAACAATGTATGTTTGCTAAAAATACCCTTTAGAACTAAGATTGGTAAAAAATTATATGGGCAAATTGAAAACAATATTTGTTCAATACAGAGACAATAATCCCTACGGTTGACTCAGTAAAACTGTTGTCGAAATATTTCTCCTAGATGTGACAGTGTAAAAAATCTCCGGAAAGTAGTTGATACAGTATAACCTCCTTAATCCGGCATTCTATAGTCCGGAATTGTCTATAATCCAGCAACAACGGCAATAGACACAAATTACAGAATTTCCTTCACAATGAACATTGTAAAGTGAACAACTCGACAGCTAATTAAAAAAAAAAAAAAAAAAAAAAAAAAAAAATAGTTGTAAGAAGCAAGTAGATATTAGATATTTTTTACAGCCATCTACCAGTGCTGTTGCTAAAAACCACAAATACTATAGTACAGTATAGTATTTCATACGGTATTGAAATTTATTTCATCATGCACTGTACTTAAAAATGCATTTTAATATTTCTCCTGTACTTATATATTAATTTATATATTTAAATAGCCCATATTTAAATAATAAATGCATACGGTAAAATTTTGTTCTGCAAATTATGTTATTTTTATACACCTCCTGTATTTTTATAAATAACCTCCATAGTCCAGAATGTTCTTTAATCCGAAAAGCGTAATGTCCCAAACTTGCCGGATCAAAGAGGTTCTACTGTACCTTGGTATGAGACTGGAAAAATAGAAAATAGAAGAGAGTTGTGTGTTAGATGAAAATAGATCCATATCTTCTTCATTACTAAAATCCAAACTTCGAATTTTATTAGAAATTTTACATTTCTCGTCGGCTCTAATAAGAGTTACAACGCTGACAAAATTTCGTTATTCACTTTACCGATATGCTTTTAAAACATTCCCTCAATTTGCTAGCTCCATGCAAGCCTACCCCCATCCCTCACCACCAATTTGTTTAGTTTGTCTTTGCTATCCATCCACTTGTCCATCTTGTAACAGTAGTATATTTTTCTCAGACCAAACTTTTTTAGGTCACAAAATTCACTCACTATCCTTCGAATTTTGAAAAGTTAAAATAACTTTTACCGTCTCATATTGTTAAAACAGTAACATGCAAACTTCACATATTATATTTTCATTAAGTTTATTTATTTTATTAAGTTTGATTTATATAAAGTGGTAAAGACTAAATTCATTTAACTATAGAATGTCAGTCAAGTGCAGCATAATTTCTTTCAAATGATTTACTATACAGCACGTCTATACAACTGAATCTATTGAATATAACTTCTATTATCAGTTTGGAAATCAGTTTTTCCTGGATAGTAACCATATCAACCATATTCACATTGAAAACCAATTTTTGCTGGAGTTGTACTTAAAATTAAAAAGCATTGTGATCAAAATTGACTTTTAGTGATTTGACTAAGTTGATTTGTGCAATTATTAGAAATTAAATGTCTTAATATTTTCCACATAATAAAAAACAAATTATTCTTTCAATGGTTGACATAAGAATGTATCTTAACACAAAATATACATTAAATATATTGTTGTTAATAAATTTTTACAAAATCACCAATAAAAAATACTTTTTTCGAGGCCTTTCACCAGCAAAGCTGGCATCATCAGGCAACACAAATTTATATTTGGTTATAATTTTTTTGTTTATAACCAAATATAAATTTGTGTTGCCTGATGATGCCAGCTTTGCCGGCGAAAGGCCTCGAAAAAAGTATTTTTTATTGGTGATTTTGTAAAAATTTATTAACCACGAGGAAAACCAATATCAACTCCATCTGAAATTTACAACAATTAAATATATTGTTTAATGAATTTGATAACGTTGATGAATACGTTATCTTCGTATTATAAAAAATCAGTTTATAGAAATATTTTTTGCAATATTATATTTATACTTTTTTCAGCTAACAATTATAAAAATCATATTGCAAATACCGTTAAATTTACTAAAATACACCTCAATACATAGATTCAAATCACTTACACAAGTGTCTAAGAGCTATTTTCGCAACTCAACCTCTCCACTCATAAAGTCACCAACTGAATAAAAATCATGTGTTACTGAGTACCTTTTCAATCGGGACTTAAAAGCTTTTTACGGCTTTGTTCATTTTTTAAGAAATCAGGGAGGATGTTTAGATTTTGAACTCCTGCCAAAGTAAGCAATCGTGTTGCTGCAGCAGTCCAGTGTTCAGCAGTACACAACTCCCTCTCAGTCTTGTCTCGTGAGTCTCCCCACTCTGTGTCAGCTTATACTTGAACTTACAATGCAGATCAGTCTCCAGGATGTAGAAACAAGGAAAAAATTAATAATTCTAGTTTTACGAAAGCGTCCCTATACGAGTTGCTTTTTTTTAAAGTTTGAATAGTCTGTTGATTTTGTTCATGTAGGAACAAAGTCTCCGTAGAGCAATTATATATGGTAAAAAGGGATGGACTAAGCCGAAATTAATAATATATTTTATATAAAAATTTGAGTCAAATTAAAGTCCAAATTTTAGATATATTGCGCAATGTATATATAAAGCCCCAATGCATCTTTTGAGCAAATACTTTCAATTTACTTTCTCCAAATAAACCAGTGAATTTTGTTCATGCATTCCCGTGAAAATAAAAAGTGAATCCAATTAACAAGACAACATTAATTGTTAAATTTCAAAGATGAAATGTCATTTTTATTTTACTTTGAACTGTAATGAACCATAAAACTACTTTGTTTGAACATGACCATAATATTTAAGGAAAATATTCTTCAAGCAAAAGAGAAAAATATAGACATTGACTTCTATAAGGGGTAAACATTTTTTTTTTTTAAATATAAACATTGCTTAACAAAATGTATTCGATTCTAAACATGAGATTGGACCCCATAGAACGTGGCAAAACTTTTAAATGGGAAGTGATTGGAGTTTAGGAATGAAAGAAAACCAATTCGGAACTTTTGTTGACCTTACCCGTATTTCTTGGCACTACTCTGTACGCGTGTATTTCAACTAGCCAAATGAGCTTTTAATTGAAAATGTTCAAGATAGTGTACTGAGAATTTCAAGAAGTTTGTGAATATTTTATTTAAAGTAAAGAGGTTTTAATTACTTCTCTAGATACTGGGAAAGCCATTATTAAGTTACTTCTTGTATAAAAAAAAAAAAAAAAAAAAAAAAAAAAAATTGAAAATGTAGACAATTCCACTGTTAAGAAGCATTATAACATGATGCTGCAAAATAAAGATTATTACGTTGAAAACGTTTATACGGATACATCCAACGAGAAATATACTGAAAAAGAATTTTGCGATATTTATGGTTTATTACGCTACCATTCTACAAAATATATGCCTACTACCAATGTTTATTAGCATCAATGCTAGAATAAATACAGAATCCAACCATACACAAGCAACAACCAATACATTGTTGATTACCCACCCATAACTAGTGCTAATAACACTCCCACTTCGTCATATACGTACACTGTTAACATAAAAAGGTATTTTAATAATAACTTTTTATTGTTAAAAAGGTATTATTAATTACACCTTCAACATATACTGTACATATATGTAGGGGTGGTTGAATGAGTCAATAACATTGCACTGAATGTGTGGGTGGATGATTCAATACCACCATACGTGTAGGAATGGGTGGATGGGTCAATCCACCGCAAGTGTATGGGCGGGTGGATGGGTCAATAGCATTGTACTGAATGTGCGGGTAGATGGGTCAATTCCACCGCAAGTGTATGGGTGGGTGAATGGGTCAATACTACCCAACGTGTAGGGGTGGGTGGATAGGTCAATACCGCCGCAAGTGTATAGATGTGTGGATGAGTCAATCCACCGCAATTGTATGAGCGGATGGATGGGTCAATACTACCCAACATGTAGGGGCGGGTGGATGGGTCAATACCGTATCAAGTGTATGGGCGGGAGGATGATTCAATACCACCATACGTGTAGGAGTGGGTGGATGGGCCAGTACCACAGTAAAAGTATGGGCGGGTGGATGAGTCAATACCACCACAAGTGTATTGGGCGGGTGGGTAATATAGCAAGTGTATTTGTGGGTGGGTGATTCAATACCACCGTAAGTGTATTTGTGGGTAGGTGAGTCAATACCGCATGTGTAGGGATGGGCTGATGAGTCAATACCACCGCTTGTGTATTTGTGGGTAGGTGAGTCAATACCGCATGTGTAGGGATGGGCTGATGAGTCAATACCACCGCTTGTGTATTTGTGGGTAGGTGAGTCAATACCGCATGTGTAGGGATGGGCTGATGAGTCAATACCACCGCTTGTGTATTTGTGGGTAGGTGAGTCAATACCGCATGTGTAGGGATGGGCTGATGAGTCAATACCACCGCTTGTGTATTTGTGGGTAGGTGAGTCAATACCGCATGTGTAGGGATGGGCTGATGAGTCAATACTACCGCAAGTGTATTTGTGGGTTGATGATTCAATACCGCCATAAGTGTAGGGGTGGGCTGATGAGTCAATACCACCGCAAGTGTATTTGTGGGTGGATGAGACAATGCCGCATGTGTAGGGGTGGGATGATGAGTCAATACCACCGCAAGTGTATTTGTGGGTTGATGAGTTAATACCGCAAGTGTATTTGTGGGTGGATGAGTCAATACCACACGTGTATTTGCGGATGGATGAGTCAATACCGCCGCAAGTTTAGGGGTGGGCTGATGGGTCAATACTGCCGCTAGTATGTGGGCGGGTGGATAGGTCAATACTACCACAAGTGTATTTTCGGGTAAGTGAGTTAATACCACTGCAAGTTTAGGGGTGGGCTGATAGTTCAAAGCCACTGCAAGAGAATTTGCGAGTGGATGAGTCAATACCGTCGCAAGTGTATTTGTGGGTGGATGGGTCAATACCACCGCAAGTGTAGGGGTGGGCTGATGGGTTAATACCACCGCAATGATTTTTTAAATGGGTTAAAAACTTCATAGCATAAATGTTATGCAATTTATATTTATAAAGACCTTTACTGTATTATATTCTGCTAATGGAAGAGCATACATTCCTGAAAGCATTAATCACTTCACTTTTACTTTAAGACTTAAATGTAATAATATATTTCTGTTGCACACAAAGTTAAAAATAGAATTTCTTATACATATTAAAGACTAGGGCTGGTAATATATGGCTAATTAATCGATTTGTAACTTTTCGAAACTTGGTGTTTTGTGATTTTCATATTATAACTTTTAAAATTGATGACAGTTTTTTTTATTTTAAAGATATCAAATATGAAACCACGTTTTATTTATCACAAACACTCCTTGTCGTTGGACCCTGGAACAACATGCTGAGCACACGTTACTGCAATTTAAAAGCCACCTAGCATGCCCTGGCTTTCAAGGGCTGTTGAATAACATGCTGAGCACATATTACTGCACTTTAAAAGCCACCCAGCATGCCCTGGCTTTCAAGGGCTGTTGAACAACATGCTGAGCACACATTACTGCACTATAAAAGCCACCCAGCATGCCCTGGCTTTCAAGGGCTGTTGAACAACATGCTGAGCACACATTACTGCACTATAAAAGCCACCCAGCATGCCCTGACTTTCAAGGGCTGTTGAAAAACATGCTGAGCACACATTACTGCACTTTAAAAGCCACCCAGCATGCCCTGGCTTTCAAGGGCTGTTGAACAACCGACATACTTTGCTTCTTGTTGTAGAAACGTCAGTTTCCCATATACAACGAGTTCATTTAAACGCTGGATTAAAAGTTTACTTTTGAATTGTTTCTTAGTATATATGTAACAATTAATAATAGTTCAATTATGTCTTCGAATTCTGCTTTCTTCTTATTTAGTGAACTAACAAACTATTATGATCTAAAGTAGAATGAAAAAGAGAAAGTAACAAAATGTCATTAACAAATCAATTCGTCATAATGCATCCTAATTCATAAAATTAAACACATCCCACATATTACAAACAATTAATATCTATAAATTATATAGGTAACCATTTCATAAAAATGTATCTTATAATTCTATTCGTTGGTTAATTTAGGGTTATTTTTAACACGAGACTGATTAAAAATTAAAACAATAGAAGCATATGTTACATAATTAATTGTCAATACATTGACAATGATAAATTGTTTAATTCATTGTTACAAATAAAATAATTATTTTTTAACAAAAATTTAAGGGCATCTGATTGGATGACATAAATTAGATCATGCAAAGACTTTATTTATAAAAATATTGTTTTGTTAGACTCCCATGTTTTTTAAATAAAAAATTTCTTAATGACTATATATTCAAATCTATACGTGATTTTATGTATCATGATGTATTTACTATCTTATTTTTAACTATATAACAAAATGAAATATTCTTAACGAGTTAGTTAAATTTGAATAACAATAATAGAATATAATAAATAGAAGATTTAATAAACAAAAGTTGATTAATTAACTATCTTTGAATGCAACATTTTGGCTTACTAAGAGTCGGGTTTGTACTGATGAACAATATTTTCGTCTACAATTGGAAGATTAACAAACATAACCTCAATATTTACTTAAATACTTTATTAACATTATACATTATTTACATACAATGCTTCAACATTAAAAGGGAGTTCTGGCAAGTGAATATACACATTCACACGTTTGTTTATAAAAATAATTATTATCAAATCTCTCCTTATGTGATATGATGTGATATACATGTAATGTGCAATGATAGAACAAGCTAACGTAAACATAACCTAGAATACAGATATAGGCTAAGATCTTATCCTTGACATTCATCTTAAACAGTTTATAAGACGAGTTGCCTATTATCATTGTATGCAAATTTCTCAGTTGACTTTGGCACATAAGTGAACTTGACATTTCTTTACTAGACATTTATTATTTGTAAAATCTGTGCACTAAAGTTTTCAAAGACAAACATTTCACTAATAAACACAGCTCAACAACTTATAACAAACTAAAAACGACTATAATTTATGTCTTTTATCTTGATCTATTAGGTTGAGTAACATTTAATATCCTTTCAATATGTTTAAATTTATGTTTATTGTTTATTCAGTTAGAGCATTTTATGAACATTTTTACATTGATATGTTATCTTTTGTCATGTTTAACTCCAGATTCTTGTTTTGCTTTATGCAAAGAGTAAATTTATAACCTCTAAGAATTGGGGTTTATTGCTTAATGCTTGAATATATTTAAAATAATTTCAATTAGTAGTTCAAACTATAAATAATCTAATATTCTTCACTAAAATTCATATAAGAGACTTAAAATAAATAACTACTTATTTATTAGATTAAATTAGATTAACTAAATTAAACATTAGATTAAAATTGGCTAACTGCCAATTTCGTGTACATCTTCAGAAAAGTTCAGAAAAACAAATCTACATTTTACTCTTATTCATATATAGAATAAATGTAAAACACCACAAAACCAATATAAGTAGTGCCGACTAATTCTTATCAAGCACGTAAGTGGCGAAAGACGTAATGCATTACAAAAAATATGGTTCTTCGCAATAACTTGATTATTTTGCCTAACTAAATTTTTAGTTGCAATAAAAGTTCATATTACATATATCAATAAATAAACTTACTTATAGGATATCCTTATAATTAATTTAAAGAATAAAAACACACATTATCCTGTAAAATTTAAGTTTTGTTCTTAAGGTCTTTTGAAAATAAGGTTTACAACATCAAAAGCAAGAACATTATAAAAAAGTGCTTCTTGTTTCATTCGATAATGAAAAATTTGCTTTCAAAGTTCTGAAAACATATTTCAAAATAAATAGGATAAAATAAGTTTTCCCCTTCAAATTACACAAGTATTCATTCACCCTACAATATATTATGCCAATAATCTCACACAAAACGCTTTATGATATTACCATTCATCCTAAAAACATTACATAGCTAATTCGTTCCACACCCTTTCTATTTATTGTAGAAATTGAAAAAAATCACTTTACGTTACTCCCATTTTCCCTTATACATAAAAATCACGTAAACGCAAAAATGCAATCTATAGGGATGTCCGTAAAATGACTGTTAAGTAAGTGTTAACGTACGGGTTTTAGTCGTAAGAGAAGGGATTGACAATAATGTGTTACGAAATATTTGTTATTTACTGTTTTAATTTAAATTTTAAAAACTAATCCTCATTTTCAAATTATTGTTCTCTGCTCCTTTAAGTATATATTCTGTATGTTAGCTACGAATGATTCCCCGGCCTATACAAATGACTGTTGCTGTCACTGGTATAGGTAAAGCTTGTTGTTCTCACAAGACGACTCTTTTATTTAAAACCCGTTCCCCTCGTATGGCCAACCCAGTTTTTGTGTTTGTCTAACGTGTCCTCTGAGATCGAGTGTCCAACTCTGGTGGCCACTATAATGTTCACGCTCAGATCGGGTAAGTTTTAGTTGCGTTGTCCACCGAGATCGACTGTCCAACTGTGATGGTCGGCAATGATTTCCCTACGCACTCGGATGTCCAACTCTGTTGGACACTTGACATATGTTTTTGTATTTTAGATATGACTTGTTTGAGCAATATTTTTAAATGTCTAACAGCTGTTTAAGTATGTCGGGATTATATTCAACCAGCTGGTATCATCAGTTTCCGTTTCTAATTTGTTTAATTACCTACATCCTGATTGTGTGTCAGAAATTGGCCGAAATATGTATCCAGGTCTTTGTCCTGGCATATTTTTTTTCGAAAAGTATGACACTCAGCAACATTTCAATAACTGATTTATTTCAAAACTAAATATTATAAAACTTGTAATTCCATTATTGTATGTTTCATCAATTAAAACTTTTTTATTTTAACCGAACTTATTTTAATTTAAAATCAGACAAAAAATATTTTTAAGATGCATGATTATTAGTATATAGAGAGTATAAGACCGCTGATAAGCCACTAATATGGCAATTATTTAAAATTATAAACTGATTTTACTTATATATCACTTATATAATTTAATTCTACACATTTCAATTATCAGTTAAAAATAGAAAAATGATAATTTAAAATAAATATTAATAGTGAAAAAAGTGTCAAAAAAATTATTTTTCAAGACTCAAAAGGTTCAATGTTTTAAAATATTATTTAAAAATATATTATACTAATAATATAAGAAGAAAAATTATATCACGTAATGATCCATATTTTAAATATTCATTACAAACATTCACATAAACATTTAAACGAAATAAGTAATATTGAAACTTTAAAACCCAGGAGCAATCACAATAGCTTTTGTGATCAGCCTTGAATGACCACAAAATGGGTTCCGACTTGGTGAGAACGGGAGAGTGAAATGGCTGCCGGTATCGTAAACAAAGCAGCCGTGGCCACGACCTTACGGGTCACTAGCAGGTGTTCGACTGCTGAGGTGACGTAGAAACAAGTGTGGCCAACAGTACTGGACACCTGATCTGAGAGAACATTTTTTAACAGACAATTCCGAGGAGAAAGGGATAAGTGGTATGAAAAATATAATAAAAGTTGAGAATCGAGGCTGGAAAGGTATTGACTAAGAAACAAAGATAACTTGTATGCAAAAGTATATGGTCCCTTATTTTATGATATGGAGGGCCTTCAAATTTAGTGTGCGTTAACAGGGTAGATGGAATTTGAGATATTTGAATCAGGAGGACGGTAGGTTGGACGTTGAGAATCATTTGTGTAAGTAAATACAATTGAAAACCAGAAAATAATCTTTAAAAAGAAGTTTTTGCTTCATGCTCAATGAAATTAAAAAAAATTAAATATATTATAAAATATTCATATTATTAATTAATTTTATAAATAAACCGTACAACAAGTTCTAATATTTTCCAAATATCATAGTAGAACTATGTTTCTAAACAATCTACATAATTTAAAATACAAAGAATAAACAAATGTTACTAACAATATAGAAACAAGTATAAAATAACAATCTTAAAATAAACAATCTTAAAGTTAGTTTTATTGTTTAAAATAAGATATAGGAAGGAGGTTACTTACGTTTTTAAGTTTTCCCACATTGAAACGGTCATCAACACATTGAAACGGTCATCAACACATTGAAACGGTCATCAACACATTGAAACGGTCATCAACACATTGAAACGGTCATCAACACATTGAAACGGTCATTAACACATTGAAACGGTAATCAACACATTTGGATAGCAACAAAAGAGTTTTTTTAGATGAATAACATATTAATTAAAATATAGCATCTCATTTTAAAACTAAAAAAAACATTATAATCAGATTGAAAAATTACTTAACCTTGTTGCTCTTATTTATACAGTCTATCTGTCATTCACAACGTGGCCTACATGTAAGGAATACGATTTATGTTTCCTAATTACTTCCACCTAGTATGACCTGTTATCGTCTTTTCACTAAGGCGGTCTTTAGTTATCACATAAGAGTGACCTACTGATAATACGATTCAACGTGATATCATTTTGGAGTTATTTCAGAACATTTAATAACAATAGTGGTACTGACCCTCCCACCGGTCTACACACATACAGTGGTATTGACCCACCCACCCTCATACACACATACAGTGGTACTGACCCATTAATAACCCAAGCACATACAGCGGTATTGGCCCACCCACCAGCCTACGCACATACAGTGGTAATGACCCATTAGTGACCCATGCACATACAGTGGTACTGACCCACCCACCTCCTACCCACGTACAGTTCCCATTACTCGGAGATTTACCTAACATGCACCTTCCTTAAACAATCTCCATTTCAAATACCCACCCAAATAAGGACTTAAGAATAATAATACTTTCATCAACTGTGAGGGAAACTACTATGGTACCCAAACGTTTTATCGTCAAAAATGTTTCCGATTTTGTAAAAGTGTATATTTAACTATCTACTCGAAAATCCCAATAATGAGTTATTTTAGGTAGAGTTGAATTGCCTCTTAGAGTGTATTCAAGACTAGGATATCACAAAACCAAAAATCTTAAGAGAATAAAGACATAGATTAAAGCAGAGTGATATCCTTAATCTAGCGCAATCGTTTTGTATTACATTATTGTTGGTATGGAGAAAATGTAGAAACTGTCTTAGTGATAATCATAAAATATAAGACTCAGGTTTCTCTTAAATCAACAAATGAATTTATTCATGGCTATTTTTCACTTGCCTTCCATTTCAAAAGAGAAATGATCGTGGAAATTGAGGAAATAATTTTAGTTAGGCAAGAATCAAAAACATTTTCTTATATGTGATGTTAGCGTATCCCTAAAGATATAAGATTGAGATCTGTATTTCCAGGGGAACTTGCGTCTGACAGTGCTTTAGTAGGATTAAAAGTTAAATTTACTTTTAACTGATGACATATGGCTAATTCAGTCTTGATCTAACATCAAAATGGCCCCAGCATTTACACCATGAATCGCGAAGTCTGACGATCAAGCCCAGCACATCAGACTAGCAAATAAGCCTAAAGTGAGATATTTCTAGACCTAAATGTTGACAGTCGCAAGGAAAAATAGTTGATGAAACGTAAAGAAGTCCTGGCTTCGTCTTACCCATAAAAGATGTCTGTATCAAGAGTGATTCTATTAAAACAGGAAGTTTAAATGACGAAGACTATAAAGCTTCCTGTGAGAAAAGAGAAAGATAGGCTTGAGAAAGAAAAAAGTAACAGTTAAACTGTTTATCTATCTATCGATGATAATGACGGAAACGTACGATTTTAAAATCTAAGTAACATTATAAACACATTCTCAAAATTGTATTACATCAGGTTAGCTCTAATTTCCGCGTACTACTGCATTTATTACAAAGCAACAAACACCACAAATGATTTAATTTATTTCGAGTTCAAATTGAGTATTATAAATGAAAATTAATATAGCTAATGATACGTGCCTGTAAAGACGTAGGGCCGTAGGTTTCTCTCTTGGTAATAGTATATTTCATAACAAGAGTAGAAAGTGGGATTTTGCATGTTCGAGACCATATGTTTGAAGTGCGAGACTTGTCGAGCACTTCAATTGGTCGAGAACATACAAAACACTTTCACTCGAGTTTTGAACGATACTTTTCACTACACTACAGAATAAAAACAGGTGTTGTTGACTGTTACTTTCGGTAGTAAACAATAGACAGCTGTAGAAAATATGATGCTTCACAGGTTGTAAACACATAACGAAAACAGCTGAACTCATAGTAGTGTAGTGAAAACATTGTTTACATATGGATAACTGTTACCAGCAAATGTGATATACAATTCTTGAGCTTATGTGGTTTCTGGTGGGTTGTTCTATTTTTATAGGGTAATGTTCACATAAAAAAACATAGTGTATAAAAATAATAATACAAAAATAAAGCACGAATAAATGAAAAAATAATGACTAGACATGTATATTAAATAAAATAACAAATAAATTGGATAAAATAAACAATACATCATATATTGCTGATTAAATTATTAAAAAACATAGTGCAGTAAAATTGCCAAACTATTATTTAGTATATTTGGTCAGCTGAGCGGAAAATCCCTACTAATAGTAATGGAACAAAACAAAATAATGTATTGCGTGACCTGGTAACGCCACAGACAACCCCTTCACCCCACTACTGGGATTCCAGCCATTACGTACTTAGCATGTAGTAGCCTGCCGAACCAGCTAAGGGTTTTGCATCAAGGTTTTAAGTACTTGTATTGGAAAATATTTTCTCACTTATTTTTATAATAAATACGCCAATGCCAAATACTTAAATTTTTTGTTTGTTAAAGCTTCACTATTTTGTTTATTTTTTATGTTTTAGCTATTTTTTAGACCAACAGTGATTTTTTTTAATATTGAATTTATATTTTACATACTTTACTAAAGGTGTAAGATCCGAATCTCACCCACGAATTGAGTTAATGGTCAATACTTCACTTAAGCCTGTGGTCCACATGAGCTGAAAATTGAATATTTATACATAAATAAACTAGTTTATACATTTAAAGAAATAGTTTTTCATTAACAAACATAGCTATAAATTAATATGTGATACAGTGTTTCTTAAGATAGAAAGGGACTTTTGACCACAACTAAAACAAAATTTAAAATAAACTTTACTTGTAATAATTATACATATATATATATAATACTAAATAAGATTTTGGTTGGTGGTAGAACTGCAGTTAAATATCTTTATACAAGATTTATATGTTTAGACATGACTTTTTTGTAAATTTACTTTCACTTCTTAAGCTAACACAAAACTGACGCTTAAAACGAGCTTAATGCTACCGTTTGTGGGTGAAAAGAAAGCTTTCTAACAAAATAATAATTATTACCTATATTTTATCCACAGTACAAGCTAGTATTTGACTAATATATGAATACAATTATAGTTGGTAAAATAAACGCAACCATTTATCTAAAATGTTGAGCAATTTAAACTAACCAATGTAACACTCAATTAATAGATAGTTAAATAAATTATACAATTGTAAAGTTAAAGAAGCTTTTCTTTTACCAGGTTAATAAACTTTTTACAACACTTGAACTGGAGGAAAACGTCTTCTGAAGCTGACTTTCGAAACACCTCCAGTGATCAAGCAGGCAGGCTGCATGCAAAAACGAGATCCCTCACTGGTTCCATCCAAGGAACAGCCACGCTTGATGTTCCTTGACAAGTTATCCTGCGATCAAGGTCACTAAGAACTATAATTATACTAGTAGTGTAATTTGCCGGTGCTGGCTCACATAAATCAAATGGTTTGACAGGTGAGTTTTGTGACGTCACGGTGACGTCACAATGACGTCATGGTGACGTAGGTTAGTACGTCACAGGGATAATTTGTGGGTCAAGGTCATTTGTGTGTTTTTTGAAAAAGGCTTCTTGGACAGAACGACTGTTCTGTCCAAGAAGCCTTTTTCTTTTACTTTATTTAAAATATTACAAATTTTTACAATATGTACATCTTACAGACTAAACCTACAGTAATAAACTACTTAGTGCTGGCTCAGGATCTGGATGATGTGTTCTCCTTGTCTGAGTCGTCTTTGAGTACATCAACCCCGAAGTCCGCTGTAGAGCTTGCAACTTCTTCACTTCCCATCACCTGCCTCAGTACTGCATTATACAACTCCTCCCCACACTCGTCAGCTCCGATGCGGTCAAGTAACCTAAGGAAGTCGTCTTCGCGATGTAACACATCGCTACAAATGCAATAAATAGGCCCGAAAGTTGTCTCAGGGTTCGACCACATACAGTGAGTGAAATGTTGACCGTACTTTGTAACTTTGGATTCAGTACAATTCATTCGAATCTTAGTACGCTCAATACTCTGCGCTATTGCACCCATAGCGTTCAACTTTTCCAGCGCCTCAGAACTCCAAGAAGATTTTGCCAACCTGACGTTAAGCAACACCAGCTCCATATTTGTGTTCATATTGAATGTGATTGCTTCGACTGCTGGCGTGCAAGTGATGTTAGAAAGCAGCGAACTGTAATATATAAGAGGAAATTCATGGTGGGGGTAACATCATGTGGTGGGGGTTGCATGAATCCTCCTAGCGTGGTAAATTTCGTCTAAAGTCTAAAATCCTCGTCTTATAGACTATAAATGCTTCAACATCAGTCTTAACGCGGGATTTCGATCCAACTTAATTTAAAACCTTCAATTTTACACTACTCACAAACAGAAATCTACGAGTAAATACAGAGCTAAAGTGTGAAACGTAATGTAAGAGGTAAAACCTAAAAAGTTCACCAAGTTTTTTCCTAACGATGTTACCGAACCCTTTAATACACCTACTTGTTATAGAACGATGGTTAAAATATAGCAATATGATAGTGCTAAACAAATACTACAACTTTTAACTTAACACGGGTTTTTGATTCAACTTGTTCTTAAACCCTCACTTTTACACTACTCACAAACAACAATTTTAAATAGAAGCCTAAGGAGTGATACGTAATGTAAGAAAACAAAAGGCAAAATCCTAAATAATCACGACATTTTTCCCGAACGGTGTTGTAGAAACCCTTTATTACACCTACTGTTATAGAACGACGGTTAAAATATAGCAATATAATAGTGCTAAACAAATACTACAACTTTTATCTTAACACTGGTTTTTGATTATACTTGTTCTTAAACCCTCATTTTTACACTACTCACAAACAACAATTTTAAATAGAAGCCTAAAGAGTGATAGGTAATGTAAGAAAACAAAAGGCAAAAACCTAAATAATCACAACATTTTTCCCGAACGGTGTTGTAGAAACCCTTTATTACACCTACTGTTATAGAACTATGGTTAAATATAGGAAAAATGATAGTACTAAACCAATACGACAACTTTAAGCTGAACATAGGAGCACAATCTTATTCAAAGATAAAATTTGCATAGCATAAACAATACGAGCCATCCTTAATTAATTAGTATTATTGCAAAGTGTAAAACAATACGAGTCTGAACATCTTTACCGAGCATTCAACTCAGGATAATTTTTGTGGGTCAAGGCCATTGGTATAGTTTTTGAAAAAGGCTTCTTGGACAGAACGACTGCTCTGTCCAAGAAGCCTTTTTCTTTTTACTTTATTTAAAATATTACAAATGTTTTACAATATGTACATCTTACAGACTAAACCTATAGTAACAAACTACTTAGTGCTGGCTCAGGATCTGGGTGATGTGTTATCCTTGTCTGAGTCGTCTTTGAGTACATCAACCCTGAAGTCCGCTGTAGAGCTTGCAACTTCTTCACTCCCCATCACCTGCCTCAGTACTGCATTATACAACTCCTCCCCACACTCGTCAGCTCCGATGCAGTCTAGTAACGTAAGGAAGTCGTCTTGACGATATAACACATCGCTACAAATGCAATAAATAGGTCCGAAAGACGTCTCAGGGTTCGACCATATGCAGTGAGTGAAATGTTGACCATAGCGTGTAATCTCTGTGTCTATACATTTCATCCGGAATTTTGTACTTTCAATACTCGTAGCAATCTCTCCCATACAATCCAACAGCTCCAACGCAGCAGGAGTCCAAGAAGACTTTGCAAACCTTAGCTCAAGCACAACCAACTCAATATTTGTATTCATTGCTGCCTAGATGTGCTGCTTGCAAGTGTTGGTGTGCGAGTGATGTGGAACAGCAACGCACCTCAATATATAAGACAAAAATGTGGTGTGGTGTATGATAAAAAAGTCTAAAATCCTGTCAAAAAGACTATAAATGCCTCTGCATCAGTTTTAACTGTGCTATCAACCTCCATTACTTGTATAGGCAAATCCTGTGGCGTGATAGTCTCACATAAATCTCTTGTATCTCGTACACTATTAGTTGTAGAACTAACAATTTGGTGCTGAACATTTTCCAAACCTTGGGTATCCATAGTTTTTTCAAGTTAAGAAATACGCTTTCTTGCGAAAACTGAGATAATACTACAAGAAATTGGATTAAACACCTTCATTTATACATGAAATGTTTTGGGAGGGGGGGGGGGGTATTAGGGGGAGGGGGGGGGGGGTCCTGATACGTTGCATATAATATATTTGTTATAGATAGTGCATGAGTATATATGTTCGCCAAACTTGAACGATATCGCTCGGTAAAATGGTAAGTGGGGGGGGGGGGGACAGATAAGTCCTAAGATTTTATTTATAAAATATTGTACTATGGTTAGATAGTGCATATGTATTAAATTTGAACGAAATCGGTTGATTAATAACGAAACTAGAGGTGACGAAGCTATAGTAATATTAAAAAGTGTGCTTACTCAAGCTTACGTCCTCCTATGTATGATTAAGCTATGTAAAAGACCCGAGTAATAGAAGCGTTTCTGATAATGTTATGAAAACCGTATATTTTTTCAAATTTTCAAAGTTTAATTGGCTATGGATTACTCGTTTGGTGCAGCATGGGAGCAGATAGTTTTGGCTGAATTTTTTAAATTCAAAAGAAAGCAATAAGGATATTATTCAGGCAACCATTCAGATCTCATTGCAGACCTTTTTTATTTCTGGTAAAATTCTAACACTTCCAAGCTTATACATTTTTGAAATGTGTAAATATTTTGTTAAAAAAGCCTTATAATTTAAAATCATAATCAAGTAATGTATCTTAACTAACCAATCACAGAATTCAGTATTTCCCCTTCCATTTACTGTTGCGTTACTTAAGGAGTTGAGATGGCTCCCACCGACAATGTGTTTTGCAACAAAGGGAAAAATATTCCCCCATATCACACACATCATCCATCGCTAGATCCTTTTACTTATAAAACTTATTAATTGCGATGAATTATAAAGTTCAAGGTTATTTAAACTAAGAGGAAATCGTTGTCAAAATATATAACATCTGTACTACAAATGATTATATTTTGACAACATTTTCCTAAAAAAAAAAAAGGGAACAAACAATTTAAGGTTTTACATAAATTGTTATGTCAGCTAGAAAGTCAAACCCTCTAGTGTACGATATAGACCACAAGGGGAGCAATGTTTTAGTCAATTTGCTGCTATAACGACACTCTACAACATTTACGGTGGTACATGAATACTCGACCATAGCATACACTTCTGTATACTTGGTCAATAGCTTGTAAACTCTCTATTACATTTCACCAGCTCCTCCCTGGAGCTAGCTTTTTCTTCTAAGCATTATAAGCCATATCTCCTCAATAATGCTAATCCGGACACAGCAACGTTCTTATGTAGTACGGACAATTGTGTAAGTGGTGGTAGTAACTAACCGCGCTTGACACATCATCCATCGCTAGATCCTTAGATCCTTTTACTTATAAAACTTATTAATAGCGATGAATTATAAAGTAAAAAAGATAAAGTTCAAGGTCATTTAAACGAAGCGGAAATCGTTGTCAAAATATAAAACATCTGTACTACAAATGATTATATTTTGACAACATTTTCCTAAAAAAAAAAAAAAAAAAAAAGGGAGGGGGGTCGAGGGAGGGGCAAAACAATTTAAGGTTTTAAATAAATTGTTATGTCAGCTAGAAAGTCAAACCCTCTAGTGTACGATATAGACCACAAGGGGAGCAATGTTTTAGTCAATTTGCTGCTATAACGGCACTCTACACCATGTACGGTGGTACATGAATACTCGACCATAGCATACACTTCTGTATACTTGGCCAATAGCTCTGCAAACTCTCTATTACATTTTACCAGCTCCTCCCTCGAGCTAGCTTTTCTTCTAAGGATTATAAGCGCAGCAGGCATATGCGTAGAGGCCATATCCCCCAATAATGCTAATCCGGACACAGCAACGTTCTTATATAGTACTGACAATTGTTTAAGTGGGGGTAGTAACTGACCAGGTGGGGGTAGTAACTAACCGCTCTTGTAGGTGACGTCACAATCAAGTAATGTATCTTAACTAACCAATCACAGAATTCAGTATTTCCCCTTCCATTTACTGTTGCGTTACTTAAGGAGTTGCAGTTTGTAAAACAGTTCATATCGTTGAGATGGCTCCCACCGACAATGTGTTTTGCAACAAAGGGGTAAATATTCCTCATATCATCAACAGTGAAGTAGACGAGGACGACGTCCCTATGGATTTCATCGCTGAAATCAACAACAACGTTTCAGATGATGATGATGATAGTCTACCCTCCACCACCTCAAACAGCCAGGCGACAACACCTGTCATGGAAACGTCGTGGAACATTGGGACTCCAATTTCAACAACAACCCCGTGCAGCTTTGGATCACCCAGTCCATCATCACCGCCAACACCGACAACCTCCCTCAATGTCAACGATATTGAAAGGGGTCGACCAAACTGCTGCAGGAGGCTGTTGTACGTTAGGAAGAGGTTATTTGAGGATAGCAGCGAAGATAGTAGCGGTGAAGACTAAAGTTGTACATTTGTAAATAAAATTAATAAAAAATAAAAAATAATAAAAATAAAAAAAAAAAAAACCTTCTTGTACAGAACAATTTGAAAGAATTTGTTCTGTGCAAGAAGGTTTTTTTAAAAACACTCCTCTTGACCTTGAAACCCATGACACATCATCCAACGCTAGATCCTTAGATCCTTTGTACTATAAAAACTTATTAATTGCGATGAATTATAAAGTTCAGGGTCTTTTGAACGAAGCGGGAATCGTAAAACAGAACAGGAAGAAGAAAACATTTTGTCCTGAAAGAGAAAACATATATGATTAGTACAAAATAATATGTGGAATAGGGTGAATATAAATTTTTAATAATACGAATTAAACTCTTTTGTAATACTTCCATTTTCTTGAAGTTTCTAAAAGACATAAATACAAGCAAGCGTCGCAAAAGTGTTTTGGTGATAGTAGCGGTGAAGGCTAAAGTTGTACATTTGTAAATAAAAAGAAAAAACCTTCTTGTACAGAACAATTTGAAAGAACTTGTTCTGTGCAAGAAGGTTTTTTTAAAAAACACTCCTCTTGACCTTGAAACCCATGACACATCATCCAACGCTAGAACCTTAGATCCTTTTTACTTTAAAAACTTATTAATTGCGATGAATTATAAAGTTCAGGGTCTTTTGAACGAAGCGGAAATCGTAAAACAGAACAGGAAGAAGAAAACATTTTGTCCTGAAAGAGAAAACATATATGATTAGTACAAAATAATATGTGGAATAGGGTGAATATAAATTTTTAATAATACGAATTAAAATCTTTTGTAATACTTCCATTTTCTTGAAGTTTCTAAAAGACATAAATACAAGCAAGCGTCGCAAAAGTGTTTTGGTGATAGTAGCGGTGAAGACTAAAGTTGTACATTTGTAAATAAAAATTAATAAAAATAAAAAGAAAAAACCTTCTTGTACAGAACAATTTGAAAGAACTTGTTCTGTGCAAGAAGGTTTTTTTAAAAACACTCCTCTTGACCTTGAAACCCATGACACATCATCCAACGCTAGATCCTTTTACTTATAAAACTTATTAATTGTGATGAATTATAAAGTAAAAACATAAAGTTCAAGGTAATTTAAACGAAGCGGAAAATCGTTGTCAAAATTATAAACATCTGTACTACAAATGATTATAATTTATATTTATAAAATAGGATGTTTGTATATATATATATATATATATATATATATATATATATATATATATATATATATATATATATATATATATATATATATATATATATGTTTGAAGTTTATGCGCTGCCAAACCATCCAATGATCGCCATGAAACTTTAGGATGTTGTCTTGTATACTCCCGAGATGGTTTCTGTGAAGTTTGATGCAGATCCGTCCTCAGGGGCCCGCCCCACGGGCTCCTAAAAATCCCATGTTATTCAAATGGAGAATCTGAATTGTTTACAAAAAACATATGACTGTGTGGTTTAATGTAGTTTCACATGCCATAAGCAGATTGAAGTTCTCACAACAACAGTACTGTATATGTTTTGATTTATTGTAGTTCTACATTTCACCTTGATCAGGTGATGTGTATTTGGTGTTAACCTTTTTTCCTCGGTAATTAAAACATGTGGTGAAACGTGAAAATAAAAAATAAATAATTATTTGTTTTGCAGTTTACTTTTTATGACATGCCTCCTAAAAATCTAATATTGGTAGAAGAAGCAAAAATGCTTGAATTCTTTCAGCTATTAGGTTCTAAACCATAATCAATATTATGACCGGCGAAGCGGGCGGGTACAGCTAGTTTGTATATAATAATCAATATCATTCCAAACTTAGAAAAAAACTATTGTTTAGCATTTAAAACATAAGCAAACATGCAGCTACAGAAAAGACAGAAAAGGAAGAAGAGAAACATGAAAGTACAGAAAGACACAACAGGAAGAAAACATACATGATTAGTACAAAATAATATGTGGAATAGGGTGAATATATTTTTCTTAATAATACGAATTAAACTCTTTTGTAATACTTCCATCTTCTTGAAGTTTCTAAAAGACATAAATACAAGCAAGCGTCGCAAAAGTGTATATCACCCGGTAAAATAACGAAACTAGAGCGTTGCATAGAAAATGTATATGTGCATGCGGGTAGATAGTGCATTTGTAAATGTATATGTGTATTAATAATGAAACTAGAGGTAACAAAAAAACCATAGTAAGCTTAAAAAGTGTGCTTACTCAAGCTTACATCCTCCTATGTATGAGTAAGCTACGTCCTCCTATGCATGAGTAAGCTACGTAAAAGACCGGGGGAATAGAAGCAAATGTCGAATTCAAAGACTTAACACAGGAGCACAATCTTATTCAAAGATAAGTTTTGCAGAGCGTAAACAATACGACTCATCCTTAACCGATGTCTAGACATCTTTACCGAGCATTCAACTCAGGTGGAGTTTCGCGCGTTCACACGCTCCCCACTCCTACAAGCTCGCCAACGGAGCAGGTCATTGGCGCTACGCAGCTCCAGCCACTCGGCCCCTTAGAACAGGTCATTGGCGCTTCAACCACCCGGCCCCTCAGATAGCCCCAGCAAGTCTCCGACCTCTTCAAGCAGCTTGGTCAAGGACAGCAGCTTACTCCGGAACACCAGTCCTGTTTACTTTTTCTTTCAGGACTTTTCCCTCTTCCTTTAATGTTATGTAGTGCATGCTTGATCTTGCTTCCTTTACTGTTAGGTATCGAGTGCATCAAGCTAATTTATATTATTACACACACACACACACACACACACACACGATAATGATACTGAAGCAAGTCGGTTCAAAATCCAGCTTTACCATAAAAGCTTTCGTATTGGTTACTAGAACCATTTTTTAGACTTAAACGTAGTTGTATCATAGTAGATGTATTAAAGGGTTTTAGGAATCGTAAGTAGTGGATCTTAGGCCTAATGATCTCCTAGAACAAGAATGATCCTTCAGAGATGCAAGTTTGTATTTACTTGTTCCTGATTGGAGCAACCTCAACAACCAATCACAGCAAAGCCACGCCCCCCACTGAATTGAGAAAACTAGGATCGCAGCCTGCAGGAATCATTTGCTTACCAGCTTCTACCATAGCACCAGCATCTACCACACCGTCTTCTGCCATGGATCCCAGCGTGAGAAAGCCAACCTTGCCACTACGTCTGGGAAGCCGCCCTCAGAGGTGTATCCTCAAGCAGGCTCTAGAGGCGGCCGACATAGACCTACAAAAATTGGGAAGATGCCGTAAGCAGCTTTTCCCTACTAAAATCTGTTTACCTCAACCAAGACTATTTCCTTCCTCTATCGCTACAATATTGCCTTCACCTTCGACTACTGCCTGCTCTCTACCAGCCGCTGCATCTCTTACAATACCACTACCTTCGACTACTGCCCGCCCTCTACCAGCCGCTGCATCTCCCACAATACCACTGCCTCCGCCTTCGACAACTACCAACCCTCTACCAGCCACTTCATCTTTTTTGTCTTCGCTGTCTCTTCTGTCTCCGCTACCTCCCACTCCGTCTTCGAGGAAACTGCCTCCGCCTTCGACTACTACCAACCCTCTACCAGCCACTTCATCTTTTTTGTCTTCGCTGTCTCTTCTGTCTCCGCTACCTCCCACTCCGTCTTCGAGGAAACTGCAAGCCTTCAGAGAGTGCCAGAAGGCGAGCAGAGCTTCCAGACCTCCTTGCACGCACCTGTTCCTGCGCGGGGGCAAGAAAGGTGAGAGATGCGGAAAGCCAAGCACTCTTGGAGGAGTATTGTGTGCCAAACACAAGCCGAAGCGAACGGTTCCTCAAGCAGCAACGGCGACCCCCATCAAGGCGACTCCCCTCAAGCGGCTGTGAATAAACCGGCTTAAATCCGGGAAACGCTATTTCTATGTCCAGCGTATTTCAGATCGCGAAGTAGCCGTGGAATGTGGCGGTAAACGCTACAAACTAAAGTTACCTCGCGGACTGATAAACCCTGAACATCCAAATAAGCGACATTACATTATTCGCAACAGCTTGGGGACATCAGAGTGGAGACTTGCTCCCTCTAACACCCTACTTCCTTAAATCCTTCTTTCCATTCTATCAAACGGTCCTTTTCAGGACCCCAAACGGCCCTTTTCAGGGCCCAAACGGCCCTTTTCAGGGCCTAACATTTTTAAATAATGAATGACCTTGACCTACTTACAAAACAATGACAGTCTAACATTTATTAGAAGATGCATGCTCCCTGCCCCTCCTTCTTAGTTATACACTGGTTATTCTACTATGGTTTGCGGTATAGTTATTATTTTTTATTCATAGCTTTTACACTGAAATCATATTTTATATGTATTAGGTAACATGTTTATAATTTGGTCTTTAACCGTTGGAATGGAATAAAATAAAATAAAAATAAAATAAAACAACCAATAAGAAGAGACCCCCCACTCTCGCGAGCTCTATATATACGCGCACACCTTGAAGACGGTATCACTTCTTCAAGCTCCACTGCCAGATCAACATCTCCTAGATCAGCGCCTCTTCAAGCAGCCCACTCCAGAACCTCTGCCTGCCCGCCTGCCCACAGCTAATCCAGAGTTGGCTCAGACATCCCACCCAGGACCGCAGCCCATCCACAGCTCGCTCCAGGATAGCAGCTAATCCAGAGTTGGCTCAGACATGTCTCTCCTATCACCTTTTCCTTAAGTCATTTGTGTACGGACACCAAACCGGCTCAATGACTTTTTTCCTTAAGTTATTTGTTTACGGACACCAAACCGGCTCAAATGGCTTATCCTTGCTTACTGTCTATCCTCAACAGATTGATGTTCTGAGGCCCGAAAACCACCCATCAGTCTGTTGAAAAGCCACTTAATGTTTGAGTCTTCTCGAGAATACCGCTGGGGGTCGTGAGCACCGCTTCACCCTTCCTCAATCTTACCTTCCAAAACCCAATCCCTGCACTGTGTTGTTCTAAGGCCCGCAAACCATCCAACAAAGTTCATCCTACCTACTATCTTTCCGGCAGAGTGTTGTTCTGAGGCCTTCAAACCACCCAACACTCTGTCATAATTGTGTATTAATATACTAATCAGTTGTTTTCTTTTTCAGCGCCTTACATTATTCTTTACTCTTAACTTATATATAGTTAGTGCATGCTTGCTTTAGTAGATATATTGCATGTTTTGGGTTAGCATCTAAGTAGTCTGGATATATTGCATGTTTTAGTTTAGCATCTAAGTAGTCTGGTGGAGCACACATACAAACAGCACACCTTTTTTTATTTTTTTATAAACATCTACATGTATATGATTATTCATATACAAAACACTGATGCTTAAGATTCAATAGTACCCAATTGTGCGGTTGAGGATCTGGGACATCAGAACATATTTACAACACTTGAAGATTGTAAAAGCTAACGGAAGGCTTGTTATGCAGCATTGGATTAATGCCCGTGCTGGATAATAATATTTTGGCTAACCGTTATCTCTTACTACCTTCATAAAACAACCTTCCATTATATATATATATATTTTTTTTTTTTTATAAGATTTAGATGACCTTGACCTACAATTTGGACTTGTAATTTGTAATGTATTGTTCAAGAAGTGTCTGAAATGTAATTAAAAAGTTGATTTAACACAAATTAATGACAACACCCCGTATTTATCTCAAAATACAATTCAAAGATTCCCAGGAGTGCGTGAGAAAATGTAAGTTCCATCACAAAATATAAAAAAATAACTGAAACACTCTAAGTTTAAAATAAGTAATAACAAGTTTATTCAACACTATATACAGCTTATTAACAATGTCCAATAATTTTTGCTATCGTATGATAATTTACTAAATTAAATAAACATTGTTAAGGCTATTGTCTTAAAGAGGACCTATGCCCCTTCTACGTGATATACCATTTACTTCTATAAATAACGAAACTGTGGAAACATTACTAAAATCCGATTAGATCGTCTCGGAGCGGTTTTGGTATGACAGTGCATTGCGCTGAGTTCAACCCTCGGCGGTTCTGGATACTAACTACAAAGCCAATATCATCGACCCTTGACAGTCAAAGTGTTAATATATTTCATACCAAGCAGACTTATAGAAAAAGTGTAAAAATGCTTTTTCTAACAAACATAAATTAAATAGATTTTAGACAATTCTTTTTCGCATAAATTACCTATTTATATAGTACAACAACGATGTATAATAGGGTGTCTTAAAATTAAAACTGCTAACAAATATATGTACCACGATATTGAACATTTTTAGAATAAATAGTAGTTTTTTATAAATACTCTCCTTGTTTTTATTCTGATAATCAAGTTTGTGGGGCAGTGAGGTAGGTTATTGTTTGTTCATTCAGAGGTTGCTCTAAAAAAAGAGCACAACTCGCCCGCATCACCTTCTTATGCAAGCGCAGGTGGGCCGGGAAACGAGTCTGGCTGAAATAAACAAAAGGTTGCTTGATCGGTGTGCGAGTGAGACGGAGAGTTGCCGGCAGGTTGGCGGGAAACGAGTATTGCTGAAATAAACAATGGTTGCGTAATCGTTGTGCGAGTGAGACGAAGAGTTGCTGAAATGCAGTGTTGAGGAAGGTCAAGATTGTGCGGCTATCGACCTTTTCTCAAGACCAAGGGCGGAGCGTGGTGCAGTGACCGGGATCCTAGACACCGAACAGCTGCAATACTCATCAATTGCTTATGTTATTTATATAGAACAGACGTCTTGAAGATTTTTTAACTGAACGATTTTTTTATAGTACATAGATAACTAAGAAACAAGAATATGATAGTCTGTTTAACGAAAAAAAAATAACGGAACATTTTTTTGTTCGTAAATATAGCATTGCAGGTACTCATATTGTGTGAAATGTTGTCCTTAAGGTCTTTTCCGCCGTGACGGTATCGATAATATTATTGTTTCTTCTTTATCTATTTACTATGAACAAATTGTTCAGTTAAAAAAATAGACTGGCCTCTGTTCTATATAAATACAGTTGTATTTTCAATTAGCTCTTGCGCATTAGGAACCGTTTCACTTTATGAGAAACGCTAAAAACCTTCCTTTATATTTCTTGGATTCAGTTTGTAGTAATGGTCGTGTTGCAATGGTAAACAAATATTTTATTGAACCATAAATACAGTTTTATATAAACGAAGTATTTTAATAAGTTTTTACCGTTAAATGTGTGAAACTGTTATTCTTGACGATTTTAACTACAAAAAACAAATTGGGTCTGCGTCGGACCACACGGTGGAAGTTATACTTCTTTGACCATTCTCATACACCCACTCACGCACACAAACAGACAGGATATATAAATGAAATACAAGACATTTTTCAATATTATTCAATATACTTATCTTCAATATATTATACGTGACTTTATTATTATATTATCATTTTCAGTAATTACTTCGATTAAATTTCTTCCGTAATAAATAAATAAATACTATATTTAGTAAAAAATCGCTCAGTTATGTATGTTGCTTTCGGTCACATTTTTTAGGTTAACAGTTCTGAAAATTATAACTTAGTTCAATTTCTAAAGAGCCAACATTGGTTTGATGATATAGAAAATAAAAAAGATTTGAAATCTGAATCCTTGGACACTTCCTATGGGACATATCGGTCATAATATTAGAGATATTTCGAAGTACAGTAGCTTAAACGAAAACTGAACTACGAAGTTTGTTGGCCAAAAGGGTAACGGATAAATGCTTTAAAAATATTTGATTTTTTAAATCTATACTATAAAAACTAAATAAGTTCACTAATACCATCAATTTTAAATACACTCCAGATAGTTTGTCTAATGTTAAATTATGTGTCTCAAAATATCAGCTGTTTTGTGGTCCAGTAGTGGAGCGCTAGTGTAGCCCCGTTTAAATGTAATGCAGTTTAAACCGGCTGTGGTTACGGGCCCCACAAACTAACAAAATTACAGGCACAAATATTCCTATTAGATGAGAAATATATTGTAGGCATTATCAAGGGTAATACGGAATGAACGTAACTATCAGTTTTGTATACAAACGTAACACGGGAAAAACTTTTCGAAGATTTTTTTTGTTATGAAAAATTTCTAAGGTTTATTTTCTTCTGATACCAATAATATATTACTTTAAATACATAAGAATGTCGGCCCGGACTTACATAGCAGCGATGTAAGCCATGCACGATGTGTCAACTGTAAATGCAGATAATTGAGTCGGACCAACCCCAAAGTAAGGGGTGGGCGGGGGCGGAGGAATGTCTAATAACGTAAGTCTGGCACGTCTTCGCCCTTGACGCCTCTATCAACCGGCCCCACATTCTGCTAAACCGAATTCTTACCAATAAAATACGCGACTGAACGTTTCACGACCATCCACTACAACGCATCAGTAGTGTTAAGCACATGAAATAAGAAACTGTGAATAACTGTCATTATTAACTTTAGTTTGACAGTTCATAGTTAAAAAAATAATGAAGAACAAAAAAATATTGTTAAGACAAGATGAACGTGTGTAAACGGTTTGTTTGCTGTCCTGCGAAATGTAGAATTGATTGTGCATTCGATAGTATCAACTCACTGTTCATTTGTCTAAATGTCTTGTCGATAATGTTAACTACGCTTGTACTGTAGTTGCAAAGATTACTGTTATGTTCGGTTCTAAAAAGTTGTTATTCCTGTAGTACCAACAATGTTCAGGAATTAAAAATGTTAACAATTTTTTAAACTAAACTCGCCAGTTTTCATGGGCCTGCAGTCATGGGGGTGAACTTTACTCAACCGTTAGTTGAGTTCGGGATTCGAACCTTGCACACCGTAGTCCGAAGCCTTAGCAACTGAGCAATCCGTTGTCAATAGAATTGATCTCAGAGACAATGAAAGCCATGAATTCAATAAAATAAAGAGCCTAACATTAAAATATATATTTATGTATAAATAAAAGCCATACTATTCTGTCTCAGTAAAATTACCAAAACGTAACACTGAAATAAAATTTGTATCCATTACACTACCCCTAAATTTAAAGGGTATAGTTCAAATCTCCGTAAAGACAAAACATTAGTTGTTAATTTTGAAATTAAAAGACAAAACATTTTGTTTGTTTCACCATCATATGTTAAAAGTACTGACGACGTTTTGAAGCTGCAATGTATGTCTATTAGGAGAGGGAGGCAGGTGGTTCTCAGACTCGCGGCTAGGCCAACACATTAGCAGTTGTGGAATCCACTCAAAAACCAGTCAATTAAATTACGTAACAAAAACACAGCCTGCCTGCTCTCTTCTAGATTACCTTGACTGACCCATCGGTAACTGTCAAACATAACAGGTTGTTGGCTACACCATTCTCATGCTTGTTTTATAAAAAATGTAACTTTCCTCCTTCGCTTTTATACTACATATCGCAAATTACATTAAGCACAAACTAGCTGCATACAATGGTACAACATGTACGTATTTCTAACTATCCCTAATATAATTACAGTACCAAATTCATATGTTAAATATAAAAACTATTTTAATGTGAGGATTATTGTGATTTTATTTTGTATAACATCAGTCTCCAAGTTAATTGTTGGTTTTTATTGATATAAATAATGGAGTTGACTATATATTTTTATTTAAACCGCCATTTCACTTCAAAGCATCTGTGGAATGACAGGGGCTTTAGCTTGCATAAAGGATTCGAGCGATTGATATATTGTATTACTATAGTAGTGGGTGATCAGGTTAGTTATTATTCCAGCCCTCTGGGTAAGGATTGATCCTACTGCTAGAGAATACTGTGGACTTTCACCAAAACACTTTTGCGACGCTTGCTTGTATTTATGTCTTTTAGAAACTTCAAGAAAATGGAAGTATTACAAAAGATTTTAATTCGTATTATTAAAAATTTATATTCACCCTATTCCACATATTATTTTGTACTAATCATATATGTTTTCTCTTTCAGGACAAAATGTTTTCTTCTTCCTGTTCTGTTTTTTACGATTTCCGCTTCGTTCAAAAGACCCTGAACTTTATAATTCATCGCAATTAATAAGTTTTTAAAGTAAAAAGGATCTAAGGTTCTAGCGTTGGATGATGTGTCATGGGTTTCAAGGTCAAGAGGAGTGTTTTTTAAAAAAACCTTCTTGCACAGAACAAGTTCTTTCAAATTGTTCTGTACAAGAAGGTTTTTCTTTTTATTTACAAATGTACAACTTTAGTCTTCACCGCTACTATCACCAAAACACTTTTGCGACGCTTGCTTGTATTTATGTCTATTAGAAACTTCAAGAAAATGGAAGTATTACAAAAGAGTTTAATTCGTATTATTAAAAATTTATATTCACCCTATTCCACATATTATTTTGTACTAATCATATATGTTTTCTCTTTCAGGACAAAATGTTTTCTTCTTCCTGTTCTGTTTTACGATTCCCGCTTCGTTCAAAAGACCCTGAACTTTATAATTCATCGCAATTAATAAGTTTTTATAGTAAAAAGGATCTAAGGATCTAGCGTTGGATGATGTGTCATGGGTTTCAAGGTCAAGAGGAGTGTTTTTAAAAAAACCTTCTTGCACAGAACAAATTCTTTCAAATTGTTCTGTACAAGAAGGTTTTTTTTTTTTATTTTTATTATTTTTTATTTTTTATTAATTTTATTTACAAATGTACAACTTTAGTCTTCACCGCTACTATCTTCGCTGCTATCCTCAAATAACCTCTTCCTAACGTACAACAGCCTCCTGCAGCAGTTTGGTCGACCCCTTTCAATATCGTTGACATTGAGGGAGGTTGTCGGTGTTGGCGGTGATGATGGACTGGGTGATCCAAAGCTGCACGGGGTTGTTGTTGAAATTGGAGTCCCAATGTTCCACGACGTTTCCATGACAGGTGTTGTCGCCTGGCTGTTTGAGGTGGTGGAGGGTAGACTATCATCATCATCATCTGAAACGTTGTTGTTGATTTCAGCGATGAAATCCATAGGGACGTCGTCCTCGTCTACTTCACTGTTGATGATATGAGGAATATTTACCCCTTTGTTGCAAAACACATTGTCGGTGGGAGCCATCTCAACGATATGAACTGTTTTACAAACTGCAACTCCTTAAGTAACGCAACAGTAAATGGAAGGGGAAATACTGAATTCTGTGATTGGTTAGTTAAGATACATTACTTGATTGTGACGTCACCTACAAGAGCGGTTAGTTACTACCCCCACCTGGTCAGTTACTACCCCCACTTAAACAATTGTCAGTACTATATAAGAACGTTGCTGTGTCCGGATTAGCATTATTGAGGGATATGGCTTCTACGCATGTGCCTGCTGCGCTTATAATCCTTAGAAGAAAAGCTAGCTCGAGGGAGGAGCTGGTAAAATGTAATAGAGAGTTTGTAGAGCTATTGGCCAAGTATACAGAAGTGTATGCTATGGTCGAGTATTCATGTACCACCGTACATGGTGTAGAGTGCCGTTATAGCAGCAAATTGACTAAAACATTGCTCCCCTTGTGGTCTATATCGTACACTAGAGGGTTTGACTTTCTAGCTGACATAACAATTTATGTAAAACCTTAAATTGTTTTGCCCCTCCCTCGACCCCCCTCCCTTTTTTTTTTTTTTTTTTTTTTTTTTAGGAAAATGTTGTCAAAATATAATCATTTGTAGTACAGATGTTTTATATTTTGACAACGATTTCCGCTTCGTTTAAATGACCTTGAACTTTATCTTTTTTACTTTATAATTCATCGCTATTAATAAGTTTTATAAGTAAAAGGATCTAAGGATCTAGCGATGGATGATGTGTCAAGCGCGGTTAGTTACTACCACCTCTTACACAATTGTCCGTACTACATAAGAACGTTGCTGTGTCCGGATTAGCATTATTGAGGAGATATGGCTTATAATGCTTAGAAGAAAAAGCTAGCTCCAGGGAGGAGCTGGTGAAATGTAATAGAGAGTTTACAAGCTATTGACCAAGTATACAGAAGTGTATGCTATGGTCGAGTATTCATGTACCACCGTAAATGTTGTAGAGTGTCGTTATAGCAGCAAATTGACTAAAACATTGCTCCCCTTGTGGTCTATATCGTACACTAGAGGGTTTGACTTTCTAGCTGACATAACAATTTATGTAAAACCTTAAATTGTTTGTTCCCTTTTTTTTTTTTTAGGAAAATGTTGTCAAAATATAATCATTTGTAGTACAGATGTTATATATTTTGACAACGATTTCCTCTTAGTTTAAATAACCTTGAACTTTATAATTCATCGCAATTAATAAGTTTTATAAGTAAAAGGATCTAGCGATGGATGATGTGTGTGATATGGGGGAATATTTTTCCCTTTGTTGCAAAACACATTGTCGGTGGGAGCCATCTCAACTCCTTAAGTAACGCAACAGTAAATGGAAGGGGAAATACTGAATTCTGTGATTGGTTAGTTAAGATACATTACTTGATTATGATTTTAAATTATAAGGCTTTTTTAACAAAATATTTACACATTTCAAAAATGTATAAGCTTGGAAGTGTTAGAATTTTACCAGAAATAAAAAAGGTCTGCAATGAGATCTGAATGGTTGCCTGAATAATATCCTTATTGCTTTCTTTTGAATTTAAAAAATTCAGCCAAAACTATCTGCTCCCATGCTGCACCAAACGAGTAATCCATAGCCAATTAAACTTTGAAAATTTGAAAAAATATACGGTTTTCATAACATTATCAGAAACGCTTCTATTACTCGGGTCTTTTACATAGCTTAATCATACATAGGAGGACGTAAGCTTGAGTAAGCACACTTTTTAATATTACTATAGCTTCGTCACCTCTAGTTTCGTTATTAATCAACCGATTTCGTTCAAATTTAATACATATGCACTATCTAACCATAGTACAATATTTTATAAATAAAATCTCAGGACTTATCTGTCCCCCCCCCCCCACTTACCATTTTACCGAGCGATATCGTTCAAGTTTGGCGAACATATATACTCATGCACTATCTATAACAAATATATTATATGCAACGTATCAGGACCCCCCCCTCCCCCTAATCCCCCCCCCTCCCAAAACATTTCATGTATAAAGGAAGGTGTTTAATCCAATGTCTTGTAGTATTATCTCAGTTTTCGCAAGAAAGCGTATTTCTTAACTTGAAAAAACTATGGATACCCAAGGTTTGGAAAATGTTCAGCACCAAATTGTTAGTTCTACAACTAATAGTGTACGAGATACAAGAGATTTATGTGAGACTATCACGCCACAGGATTTGCCTATACAAGTAATGGAGGTTGATAGCACAGTTAAAACTGATGCAGAGGCATTTATAGTCTTTTTGACAGGATTTTAGACTTTTTTATCATACACCACACCACATTTTTGTCTTATATATTGAGGTGCGTTGCTGTTCCACATCACTCGCACACCAACACTTGCAAGCAGCACATCTAGGCAGCAATGAATACAAATATTGAGTTGGTTGTGCTTGAGCTAAGGTTTGCAAAGTCTTCTTGGACTCCTGCTGCGTTGGAGCTGTTGGATTGTATGGGAGAGATTGCTACGAGTATTGAAAGTACAAAATTCCGGATGAAATGTATAGACACAGAGATTACACGCTATGGTCAACATTTCACTCACTGCATATGGTCGAACCCTGAGACGTCTTTCGGACCTATTTATTGCATTTGTAGCGATGTGTTATATCGTCAAGACGACTTCCTTACGTTACTAGACTGCATCGGAGCTGACGAGTGTGGGGAGGAGTTGTATAATGCTGTACTGAGGCAGGTGATGGGGAGTGAAGAAGTTGCAAGCTCTACAGCGGACTTCAGGGTTGATGTACTCAAAGACGACTCAGACAAGGATAACACATCACCCAGATCCTGAGCCAGCACTAAGTAGTTTGTTACTATAGGTTTAGTCTGTAAGATGTACATATTGTAAAACATTTGTAATATTTTAAATAAAGTAAAAAGAAAAAGGCTTCTTGGACAGAGCAGTCGTTCTGTCCAAGAAGCCTTTTTCAAAAACTATACCAATGGCCTTGACCCACAAAAATTATCCTGAGTTGAATGCTCGGTAAAGATGTTCAGACTCGTATTGTTTTACACTTTGCAATAATACTAATTAATTAAGGATGGCTCGTATTGTTTATGCTATGCAAATTTTATCTTTGAATAAGATTGTGCTCCTATGTTCAGCTTAAAGTTGTCGTATTGGTTTAGTACTATCATTTTTCCTATATTTAACCATAGTTCTATAACAGTAGGTGTAATAAAGGGTTTCTACAACACCGTTCGGGAAAAATGTTGTGATTATTTAGGTTTTTGCCTTTTGTTTTCTTACATTACCTATCACTCTTTAGGCTTCTATTTAAAATTGTTGTTTGTGAGTAGTGTAAAAATGAGGGTTTAAGAACAAGTATAATCAAAAACCAGTGTTAAGATAAAAGTTGTAGTATTTGTTTAGCACTATTATATTGCTATATTTTAACCATCGTTCTATAACAGTAGGTGTAATAAAGGGTTTCTACAACACCGTTCGGGAAAAATGTCGTGATTATTTAGGATTTTGCCTTTTGTTTTCTTACATTACGTATCACTCCTTAGGCTTCTATTTAAAATTGTTGTTTGTGAGTAGTGTAAAAGTGAGGGTTTAAGAACAAGTTGAATCAAAAACCCGTGTTAAGTTAAAAGTTGTAGTATTTGTTTAGCACTATCATATTGCTATATTTTAACCATCGTTCTATAACAAGTAGGTGTATTAAAGGGTTCGGTAACATCGTTAGGAAAAAACTTGGTGAACTTTTTAGGTTTTACCTCTTACATTACGTTTCACACTTTAGCTCTGTATTTACTCGTAGATTTCTGTTTGTGAGTAGTGTAAAATTGAAGGTTTTAAATTAAGTTGGATCGAAATCCCGCGTTAAGACTGATGTTGATGCATTTATAGTCTATAAGACGAGGATTTTAGACTTTAGACGAAATTTACCACGCTAGGAGGATTCATGCAACCCCCACCACATGATGTTACCCCCACCATGAATTTCCTCTTATATATTACAGTTCGCTGCTTTCTAACATCACTTGCACGCCAGCAGTCGAAGCAATCACATTCAATATGAACACAAATATGGAGCTGGTGTTGCTTAACGTCAGGTTGGCAAAATCTTCTTGGAGTTCTGAGGCGCTGGAAAAGTTGAACGCTATGGGTGCAATAGCGCAGAGTATTGAGCGTACTAAGATTCGAATGAATTGTACTGAATCCAAAGTTACAAAGTACGGTCAACATTTCACTCACTGTATGTGGTCGAACCCTGAGACAACTTTCGGGCCTATTTATTGCATTTGTAGCGATGTGTTACATCGCGAAGACGACTTCCTTAGGTTACTTGACCGCATCGGAGCTGACGAGTGTGGGGAGGAGTTGTATAATGCAGTACTGAGGCAGGTGATGGGAAGTGAAGAAGTTGCAAGCTCTACAGCGGACTTCGGGGTTGATGTACTCAAAGACGACTCAGACAAGGAGAACACATCATCCAGATCCTGAGCCAGCACTAAGTAGTTTATTACTGTAGGTTTAGTCTGTAAGATGTACATATTGTAAAAATTTGTAATATTTTAAATAAAGTAAAAGAAAAAGGCTTCTTGGACAGAACAGTCGTTCTGTCCAAGAAGCCTTTTTCAAAAAACACACAAATGACCTTGACCCACAAATTATCCCTGTGACGTACTAACCTACGTTACCATGACGTCATTGTGACGTCACCGTAACGTCACAAAACTCACCTGTCAAACCATTTGATTTATGCGAGCCAGCACCGGCAAATTACACTACTTATACTCATATAATTTGCAATCATTTAACTATCAGTCTCTTTATTTGAAATATACATATTTTATGTTACGAATTTTATTTTACTGTTTTTAAAAAGTTTTAATCTTTTTAAAATGTATTTATTTTAAACGTGTAATACACTCCTATAAATAAATTTGTTATATCGAAATAAACAAGAATTATTGCAGTATCACAACCTCTTATAAAATACTGTTTGCATATTTTGTACAAAGCACTTGACAAATAAAGCGTGAGTTATTTATTTTATGAGACAATATTTATAAAAATATAATTGTTTTAAATAACTATAATATATTTCAAATCTCTGCTTAAAGTATTAATAAAACCACCTTCATTTAAAAAATACAAAACAAGGTAATATTCCATAATTTTTACCCGAAGTAAAAATATCGTTCACAAATGTTTGAAACAATAACACAGAAAGAAACAAGTCTTTACACGATAGCACGACATAAACTACAGTTCGTAAAGCACGGCAAGCCTTAAGACAAACAGGTACTACAGTTTCAACTACTAATTACCTATTAAGATAGAATTTAAAGAAATAATTTTCGCAGTCATCACAGTATAACATTAAAAAAATATAAACTATAAAATTTATATAAGAAATACAGAAGTTGCATGAAAGCTCACCATCAAACTGGATATATCTCATATAATAATACACCGGGTAATATCATAAAAATTTACTAATAAGGGCAATAACATAAAATAATCATTATGCTTATATAATTTCAGAATATTTATCTTTTGGGTTAGAAGTCATTAATACTTAATTTAACTGTTAAAATTCAGTGAAATTGTTTAAAGTATTTAACCTAATTATATGTTGACAAATTATAAATAAATTAAAAAAAAAAAAAAAAAACAATATTGTAGAAATTTGAGTAGGATCAATCTTATAATATCCTATCACTTAAGACAAGCGGATAGTTGAGCTTAAGAATAATTGCTTTGTCTACATTAAGGATTAGTCTGCTCATTTTATAAAAAATTACTAATTAAAGAAATGCAAAGAAATTCGGCATGTTATGGGAGTATAATATTTGACATTTATCTCTCATCTCTTAACAAATAGAAATTTAAAAATATGATGCAGGCAAAAATAAATACATAAAGAAAAATCTTATTTTAAATAGGAGATAAAAGTCATATTGTTGAATTACGGAATATATTGTAGAAAATTGTAAATATTAGGAAGTAAATATTTTAAAATTATTTTACAGTTACCAAAACAAGTTACAACATAGTAAAGCTATATAAAAAATGAACAAATAATTTAACCTTAGTAATGTTAAGCAGCATGAATCAACATAGACCATGGAAAAAAGTAACCTAGTGGGGGACTAAGGTATGAACACATTTCAAGTGTTATCTTAGACACACAAACTTGAAGAGAAAGACTGTGGTCATGGAACACGATAATTTAGGCCGCTGGATGAACAGTTTCTGGAGGGTCTCCCTTCAGTTAAGGGTTGGCGCTACCTATGATGGTAGTTGAACTAGCTGTGTCTGTGGAAGGTCCCTCCATGAGGATATCCCTTCAGTTTAGGGGTTGGTGCTACCTATGATGGTAGTGTGAACTAGCTGGGTCTATGAAAGTCACCCCTCATGATGGTCTCCCTTCATTTTAGGGGTTGGTGCTACCTATGATGGTAGCTGGGTCTGTGAAAGGCCCCCCATGAGGGTCTCCCTTCAATTTAGGGGTTGGTGCTACCTATGATGGTAGTGTTAACCAGCTGGGTGCTACCTATGATGGTAGTGTGAACCAGCTGGGTCTTTGAAAGGTTCCTCCGTGAGGATCTCTCTTCAGTGTAGGAGTTGGCGCTACCTATGCTGGTAGTGTGAACCAGCTGGGTCCGTGAGAGGTCCCCCCATGAGGGTCTCTCTTCAATTTAGGGATTGGTGCTACCTATGATGGTAGTGTGAACCAGCTGGGTCTGTGAAAGGTCCCTCCCCCTGAGGGGGGGGCACGAGCAATCCTCACGTCCGCACAAACTTGTACACCACACCAAACACCATCACACTCACAAGCATTAGTACAAGAGCTGTCACTATTTTGGCAAAAGCATTGAGCCCACTTTCGGAAGGATCCAAAGGTGGAGGATGAGTCTGCGATGATCGCCGTCGCTTCCCAGCCAGCCCTCTGGCTAGCGCAGGAAAAGCCAGGCTCTGGGTGAAGGTCAACTTGTGAAGAGACTCGGAGAGGCTGTAGGGCCCCACGCTACCACGGGCCGCAGCACGCAGAAGAGCGTACTCAAGGTCAAGAGCATCCAGGAGAGAGTATCTGGCTGTCACGGTGGAGCTACGTCTTCGGCGGTCCCAGGGGTCGGAGTGGCGGGAGGCTATGGACGCCACGGCCGCACCGGCAACACTGAAATAACCAGGGAGTGAATCAATGACAATATCTATTTATTTATTTCGAATACCTTACATCAAATTTAAGACAACAGTATTCACAAACCAAGATACTTTAAATAATAATAAATAAGCTGATGAAAAAAATTATGCAGACGTCAAAGGAAATAAAACAAATATAATGACTATAAAATTATCAAGATTAGATATATTCAGTGGAGTCTATTAGTGAAACAATACAAATTGAAACATAATAGAAATGGCTGCGAATTAGAAATACGATTACTAAACACAAGAGAAGATTTGTAAAAACTTGCCCCTGGACAACCACAAGTGTATCTACAACCTCACCACGCCTCAACATAGTGTTAACTCCACTTTAACTCACGATATGAAATTTAAAGCTAATGGCGAGGGAAATGAAATATTGAAAGAATAAATTCAAATAAAAATGACACAAATTAAATATTTATATTGAAAATTGAAATGAACATGTTAGGCCTAGAATTTTATCTTTCAAATCAAATCACAAAAACAAATTGAAAAAATTATTTCATTTACTTAAGGGTGGAAGGACAGAATTAACCATCATTAAGTAAAATTAAATTGAGGCAAAAGGTGCCAGAAACATAAGTATCAATTAATTGTTTTTCATAGAAAATATGATAATGTCCACAGTAGTTTGAATTCCAGGGTATCAATTGTCCATTGCTTATTGTATAACCTCCTTACATTAACTTTTTTTGTAATAGTGTGTTTTCTTTCTTGATAACATTGTTTTTTGTTGAATTTTATAGAAGGAGTGGAGTTCTTTTCATGTAAAGTCTTATTAGATAAAAATGAAACATCAAGTGTAAGACTAAAAGTTAAACTACACTTGAAATTCTATTAAGATACTTTAAAAACTTAATGAAAAGGCGCTAGATTAATTACTCCTCACTTGCAATATCATCAATCAATTAATTCAATAAATTAATTGAATATCGATTAGTTACTGGACGCTAATATTCCAGGTCAATATTCATGGACCTGCTCATGAATATTGATCTGACCGCTGTCAGATTACATCCTTCAATGAATAATCTACAAAAATATTAATTCACCTTAATAAATTACAAAATAAGTATGGATACTTCAAATAGGAGTTAAATTAAAACATACATTTTGAAAAAGAATCAAGTGAGTTACAAATAAAAGTGTTGGTTTTCCCTTTTCAAATAAACGTATATTATTCTAGAACTTTAATTTTGTATTCTATTGAATAATTGACAGTTAAACAAAATGATAATATAAAATATACAGCTAATAAAATATAAAAGCGCTCTTCTAAATCATTGTATTCATAGCATAAAATACTCGCACAAACCAGCAAGTATATTTAAAACTTAACATTTTATTGTATTTTGCCAATCTAATTTTTGTTTGTAAGATTTGCAGGCAAAGGAAAAATATAAGGCTAAGCAAAAGAAAAATTTTTTTTTAAAATTTGATATTGTAAAAAAGGTTATACAATTAAAAGGACAATAGGAGTAAATTAGATCATGTGAAAATCATAAAGGAATACAACTTATTTTTATTTTTGTTAAGTACTACACAAAATGCTAATTTAGAAAAATGATTATTTCCTTTTAGAGAAAGTTTAAAAATTGAAATAGTCCTAAATAAAAACGAATCGATTTAACAAGTTTTTCAATGGATTAGAAAATTAAGGTGAGAGAAAAATGAAAACAAAATATGGTTGCCAATAGACCTATTTTTTTTATAGGTCACAAGTAATGATATTTTTATATAAAAAACCACTGTATACCATGGGTGTATATAAATACCACTGTACGTGTATGGGTGGGCGGGTGGGTTAATACCATTGTACGTGTATGGGTGGGTGGGTGGGTGGGTTAATACCACTGTACGTGCATCTTCAA
>JAQJVL010004692.1:0-42202 GCA_035578905.1 Stictocephala bisonia
GCCTATCAGTTAGCTTAAATCAGACCAACTCTACGTTGTTGGTTTCCCACGTAAAGGTGTAGGTCCCTTAATTGATCTTACTATTGGGCTTTTAATAAATACTTTTCTGAGGAACATTTGACTTAGTTAGTAACAAGATACCTCTATCCACATAAAATTAAACCCTCTATTCCCAATACTTGACGATCAGCGTCTTATGAATAAATAATGTAATAAATTATTGCAAACTTAAATTTAATAATTCGGAAAAGGGAATTAATCCCTATTTTTAAAGGGAAATTAATGCATACAATGTAGTGCAGAACCAACAGCGTTTTTGAGCATTGCCTTTCCAGGCAGGAGTATAGACTACCAGGAAATCAGATAGGAGCCTAATAAATAAAGGTAAAAGAACCTTCTGGAATGTTACTGATTAACGGTTTTCCTTTGGTGATTACTAACTATGGCAGTTATTTTCACATTTGCCGGGCAGATTTGACCCAAACTTCTATTTTACTTTATTAAGTAGGGTCATTACTACATTAGTTACTTTCTGGATCATAAAATGAAAAGTATTACAAGACTAAATAAACAAACGCCTTATTGTTACCATAAGTATTACTTATTTTTCAAGCTAAGCATAGCTAATTCCATTAAATGGCTGCCCCAAAATGCTTAAAGGGTAATACCCGGTAAACTTATAGCTGCCCAAAAAGTTAATGGAACTGCCCTTTGTTTAAGAAGAACCTGATAAAAATGTAAGGTTAGAGAGTGTTGTAATAATTAAAACTACTGAATGTTCATTTACAACAACTTGCCCTAAAATTTAACTCGTCGGGAAAAAGTTCAGTCTGCCAATGAGGATCTAAAATCTTTAAAACAAAATTTATAACAGCATTCGCTCTTTAAATCCAAATTTTATTTATAGTACATTTTGCATAAGAAATATTTAAAAAAATCCTTTTTTCTTTTTTAATTTTTTCAATCATAAGACTTTGAACACCAGGGTCATGTTGAACGTGATTTTGGTAATTCCAAGGGGAGCGTAGAATTATTTCCAAACAGATTTACTCTTTCCTCATTTTTTTCTTCTTAAATATTTTTATACCACTACCTTTTTAAAAAGAATATTCTCCACATAAATTTAAATTATTATCGCTTATTTATACACTCCTAAAAAATAGGTTAACCCTTTAATAAATTTTACCAAATTTCATTCTGGGTAACTGTTATAAAAATATTTAAAACCCAACGGGGACAATAACTTTACTTATGGGGGGGGTTTAATACAGAATTTTTTAAACCACTTCAAAAACTTCAGTTTTAAGTAAAAACTTTAATTGGAGCAGCTTAAATTATGTTTTATTTTCTCAAGCTATAAAAACATTATTTTTCATTGGTAATCTATTTTAAAACTCACAAAACAATTTTAACATTGGTAATCAAAAACAGCCGATTAATAATAAGTGTTAAATTTGCAAAGCAGTAGAATCATTTAGGGTAAATTTTTAGAAAGTAATTTTCAAGGGAAGAATATGTTTTAAAAATTACACACTATTCTACCATCCTGCTCACGTAAATGTTAGATAGGTTAAATTTCTCAGTATACTTTTAAAACATATTTAAAAAATGTGCATTTTAAAAATTATCGATGCATAAAGATAAACGTATTCAAAATCAAACTTCTTGTGAACACCCCACATATAAATAACTTATTTATACTGTTTAATTTAAATGTTTGTGGATAAAAATTATATATTTATGTAAAACAATTATATCAATAACCAAAAATCATATATTACCAAATCATTTTAACAAAAAAATACTAGACCGGAAATGAGATATAAAACAAAATAAATTTTTTTACTATGGTTTAATTCCATTGTTGGTTATAAAAGTAATATATAATTAAGAATATTACTTCCAAGAAAAATAAGAAGTACTAAAAATTAAACAATTTTTACTATTTATGAATGTAGATTTATAATCTAATATGTAGACAAATAGACACCAAATACACCAAATAAATGTTATTAACAAAAATGCTCAGATTGAACAATTAAAGTAGTAATCAAGAACATATTTTATAAAAGGAATATCAAACCATAACATAGATTATTTATACGTAAAAAATAAAAATTATTAGAACCAAAAGTGAACGTCCTATATCGTAAATAATGTTTTTAACGTAATCATTCAATATGATTATCCATAGTCTATGATATCTCACCAGATATCTTATCTTCACAAGTCTAAATATTGAATAATACACATTCAGTGATTGAGTTGGCACATAGAAGTCCTTCATACTCCCAGTGACGTCCAGCGTAGTTCAGCTTGGTGACTGGGCTGTACAGGATACAATACTCAAATCCAAGCTAACAAGAAACTGAAAAAAGGGCATAAAAACCCATTTATAACATGAGAAACCCTTTAGGGTGAACATAAATACTCAGTAAGAATTACAAATTAACAATTTCGCGTAATAAATTGAAATAAAAATAAAATTCTTATACTGAATGCAAGAGCTGTTTTTTAAGTTGACTTTGAAAAATCCTGCTGCTTGAAAAATCACATTGGTTGCTCTGAATCTGAATCTAGAGAACTCACACCTGAAAATAGGTCGAAATTCATAAGTAAATATTTCCATTAGGGTTTAGAGAATAATGGGAAGATAATTTTTTACAATTAAAAGGGCCCATAATTAGGTTAGTTATAATATAATTATACATAATTATATTAAAATAAAAGAAAGAATTATAAATATGATTATGAGATGGCAAAATAAAAGAGTAAATCGTATCAAATATTGCAACTTATGCCCTTAAAAGTTTGCTTCATGAATTCGTTGGCCCTTTTCCATTAACTCACTACCCTAATGTTTTCCGTTCCTTCCCTACCACTATTTTTTTGCAATTTTGGGTTAAGTTAGGTTAGGTATGTCAGGTTAAGTTAAGATTAAGATAATGAGCTAATAAAGTTTTATCACAAATTGTTAAATCCAATGATTGTCATATCACCGAATGCGCGTCTCCGTGTGTAAGTTCTTGAAAAGCTATAAGATAAAACAGTGATATCGATTCCCCTAGGGATAAGGAATACCAAATGTTGATGTAAAAATGAATTGGAAATACAGTTCGAGAACAAGAGAATATTTATCAAGCAGTATGAATAAATGGAACGAAAAGTGTAGTGGTAGTGAAATAACAGAAAATATCTAATTTCATTTGCATACTCAAGGTTGAAATGAAAATATTATAAAAAAATCTTAGAATCACTGTAGATCAGTTTTGTATCAATTAAAAAATAATTGTCAAATACTCACATTAGTGACCGATAGTACTTATAATAAATAAAAAAAAATTATGTATAATACGCCTCAATTGTTAAATAGCAAAGAGCTCAAAGTTAGGTAAGCGGGCAAGAGAGTACAATCGCTGAATCAGGGACACGGAGGGTAGGGTGAGGTTATAGAGTAGAGTTAGATGAGGTGAATTTAGATGGGATGTCGAGATAGGGACCTTCCTGTGACGAGGAGAACGAGTATGTAGATTCGGTACTGTAACTTGGAATGAGGAGGCTTCTGGATAGGACATGTATAGTTAGTTTATTACTTGACTCGCTGTGGAAATGAGATTTAATGCGAGATACGGAAGGAATGCGGTCGTAGTATGTATGATAGTGGGGAGTGGGGGTATCAGTAGGCACTAGGTGTAGCTTTGTAGACTGTAGACTCTTCTATATATTTGTATCTGGATGTAGGAGTGATCTATAAGCGCTTGAGGAACAAAGCAGAGTGTGGTTTTGCTATTTTATTGAGCACCATGTTAGGAGTCTGAATAGGTAGGAGTATTGTCTCTTATGCATAGTTGTTCTGTGGTCATGGAAGATTTAGTCTACACTCTTATGCATACCTTAGGAGAGTGATTGTATCGCAGACAGGTGGTATATAGTTTTTTTGTTTTATGTTAATTCTTTTTAGTAGGATTAAAGTTTACTAAATAATTTAATGTATTTTAATATGTACATAATACATAAAAGTGAAGAATATACTAGCAAGTCGAATACAACAACAAGGTAAATAGGGATATATCATATTTATTGAAATGATCAACAGATTAATATCATGAAGTGCAATATTTACTTGTAATAAATCCACATTTTGTGTAAGAAATTGAGAAGAGTGGCAGTAAATGATTATAACTCGTGGACGTAATGTACATAGGTACAGATAAAGACCAGTTTAATATCATTAAGTGCAAAATTTTTACTGTAATAAATCCACATTTTGTGTAAGATTGAAAAGTGCGTATTGATTATAACTACGTGGGCGTATATACCTAGTACACACATAAAGACAGTTTCTACCTAAATTGGCAAAAGGTCCATCCCCAACTTCTGCTATAATCCACTCAAAATTCCTATTTTTTTTGGGTACCGAGTGAATCCTCTCTTCTTATTGAGAAACCCTCTTTTACAATCCTAGGGCTTTTTTCTAGCGTTCGGATTCTTTATTAGAAACTTATATATTTGTTCTTTATAAGAGACGATATTATCTTTATCATCTCGTAAAATAAATATGAAGGCATGTAATGAGATAACATTACCACTCAAATGCATAAACCAAAATAAAAATAAAAAAATCACTCCTCTTCAAGTTTCAAAAATTATTTTCCTTTTCTGCCACAGTCGCCAACCCCTAAACTACCTTCAAGAGCTCGGTCACAATATGAGTATCTTGAATCTCAATATCATCGTTCACAAAATTATTTTATAGACTATTTCACTATCCATTAGGACGTCGATAATCAATATATAGAAAAATATGAGTGACAAGTGAGAATGATGAAATATTATGTTTATTACTAACCTTTTTTAGTATACTAATGTATTACCAAATAAATTAATAAGTCCTGTAGATAATTAATATCCTGGTTAAAAATTATAGTTTAATTATTTTTTCTATAGTCTTTAGTAAAGCTTATTATTTTTTTTATGGTTAATAATAATAAAGGGCCTATTTGTACCTAAATTCCGCCCTTTTGTAAATACTAAGTCCTATTATTTGAGGAGAATAAAGCTTTTATTATTATGTTTATTACTATCAAAATGTTATTCAATAATTTAATTTAAATTAAAAATTAATTTATGAAAAATGAATATTTAATCAGCGGATTGGGCATAAGAAGTCCCTCTTCTTCCATTAACGTCAGGATGAGCGTAGTCATGTTACTAAGGTCGACTGTTCATCAGAAAAAAGCTATTTATTAAATAGCCTAATAGCATAGTTCAACCACAGACATACAGCATTACATGTTATTTCGAACGTAAATAGATCTCTATATACATTACAACAAAATTTTAATGCACCAATCAAATTCCATTCTAAAAACTGTGTTGTACCCTTTCCTCTCATGACTCAATCTTCCATATTGACACAATTATGCGGGATAAATTGTATAATAAATCGTACACATGCACTACTTTTATCTATAAACGTAAAAAATAAAAGTAAAACAAGAAAAAAGTAGATTATTTTGTATAGTTAGAATAAAAACTGTCATAACATCGGGAGCTATGAATGGGGGAACGTAATTTAAATGTTGATACCAAAATTAAAAATAATAAGTGCCAATAATGAGAGGCATATGTTGAGTGCGCATTGTCCCTACACAATTCACAAAGGAGGTTTTAAGATACTTTTGTAAAGCGGCACTTGAAAAATGCAACACTGTTTTTTGACCTAAGCCATTGAACTTCATAATTCTGATACAATTATGAATCGAAAATTTACATAAATCAAATGTTTTCCATATAAAAAAAAAAAAACTTACATGTTTTACAGTACAATAAATCTCTCGATAAGTCTTATCTGTCTGGTGAAGGTTTTTACCATTATAGGTCCCTCCTTATTACTCGTAATATAAAATAAATTTTTCAGAAAAAAGAGAACTAAATACTAACATACTAAAAATAAATATTTCTGATTGAATAAAAAAAAATAAATATCCTACTTCAGACCTGTAAGTTTATGACGTTATCGTTAAACATATTAATAATTATCAAACTACCTCAAAGTCACAATTTAGTCCTTCAGAAAGCTTAAATGTAACTTGTGTTGTATTTTACCTGTAAATAATCCTGTGCGGTGACATGTCCCTTACTGCCATTTGCTAGAACTTCTTGCTGAAACGGAAAACAGAAAAATATTAATTTAAATCAAAAAAAGCAATTTAGTACAAACATAAGATTAGGCATACCGTTTAAATATAATTATTTTCAGGTAAGGCTTGTAATATGTAAATATGTTTAACAATATTTAAACATACAATTAAAATGTTTACTTTTATTTTGTATGTATACTTGTTACATTGCTAAACTTCCCTTAGTTTAAAATTATAAAAAAAACTATTAGGGACAAAGGCAACATTGTAATTTTTATAAAATAAATTTCAAACAAATGCAGTTTAGGAAAAATACCCTAAATTTGTAAAAGTGAAAAGAAACTCATATTTAAAAAAATGAACAAAGGAACCTAATAAGAAGAATACGAAATAATTTGTTGATTTATTATTTGTAATTTACTAGAAAATTTCTTTACATCTTACTATTAGATAATATCAAAGAGATATGTCAGTTAACTCATACTCTGTCCAGTTTAAGGAAGATTCTCTTTCATCTTACTGGTGCAACCTAATGAACAATGAAAAATAATTACCAGGAACCTAATAAATAAAGTATAGATATGCATGTTTAAGAAAGAACTAAATTTTTAAACAGTTTGAATACCAATAGAAATTACGAATAATTTTTGATTTTAATATGGTAACTTACTAAAATTTCCCTTACATCATACTTAGATAATATCAAAGTGATATGTTAGTAAACTAATGCTCAGTCAGTCTAAGAAAGATCACTTTCATCCTACTGTGCATATAATGAACAATGAAAAAAAAATCAGTCTTGTGATATTGAGTGAAAACAATTTTAAAAACTGTTTAAAAATGATTAATAAATTAGTGCTCATTACACTCTATTCAGGGCAGATAAGCAGGTCATTATCTAAGTGAGCATGCTGTTTATAGATAATATATTTAGAAGTTTGAAATTTAAAGCACTAAGACCACATTTATTTTTTACCACCATTTTAATTTTTGTTTTGATATTGTGTTTATCTATTTCGTCAAAAATTTTTATCTAGTTATTATTTCCTAAAATCTTACCTAATTATATTAAACATAAGATCATAAAAAATTCATCGAACCTTATGACTGTCTGGATCATACACATGACAAGTATTCCCAGAAAAATAACCAAATCCTACATTGACTTACCATTGATATAATTGGCATTTCATACTGCATAAGTATACACGCATGCTAATATTATCAAAACTGAACTTTCCAAAAAGAACTATCCACGTAATACTGCAAAAGCACATTAATTTCTCTTAGTATTGTACTTTTGCACTTCATATCGCATCTATTGAACTTTCGAAGATAGCTAAATGGGTCAACAGTTTTAGCCACAGAAAGTGGTGCCAGATTTTACGAGTCTGCTCTATGACAAGGCTGCCGCTGTAGTAATATACAATCGGATGATCAAAGAGTAATAAAAATGATTTTAAATACACAACAAATTGTCACGGAGTAATCTTAGGCATAAAATGACTCCATATAGACCTCCATAAACTTCAATATGCAGGAGGTTGTAATGGTGGTGATAAACAAAACACAAAATATTACTTTCGATAACAAAATCTGCCTTATTATTATCTGAGTTGTGTAGTTTTAGGAAGGAGGTAAACAGTGTTCATCACATATATCGATTTTTGTATTGTGAACGACTTACAATCTTACCAAACATTAAAGCGATAGCCAGAGTCCTATTAAACAGTATATAAATATGTACAAAATCGCAGCACCCAATTACAAAGAGTGAACATCAAAGTTTGCTACATAAAAAAATAACAAACAACAAACACAGGTCAGTGCTGTGTCGTTAAATGATTACGGACCAAGAGTTTGTGTTTATATTGTAGATAAATAAGCATAGTCCTGTTCTAACATTATCGACTGGAAAATTTCCAAACAGGGTAACTCACAAAGGTTTATTGGTCTAATAACTTAATATATCGGAAGTGTTTTCCATCTGTGTAAAACTATATTTTGGAAGAGAAGTGCATTGTTGGTCGGGTCAGCTTATACTAATGTGTTCAGCTTATATAATTCATAGTAATAATCGAATAGTATTTTTTACCATAAATATATTCATTTATTTCTCATGATAAGAAATAAAAAGTTCAGGTTGATCAATATGCATTAAATATTCAATGAAAGTTTATAACGTTTAATTTTGTCATCTACGTTTGATTACCTTAAAATTTCCTATTGCATTATGATATAATTTTGATATAAATATCTAATTACTTATGTTTGGTTTATCAATAGACGTTACCACCTGTTTAATAATGCATTTAAAATGTTAAATCAATTTGATTTGTTAATTGTGTTAATTGTGATTGTTAAAATTGTATTTTTTGAGAATATAATAATCTTGGTGTCTTAATACCTACATAATAAAACAAATATTTATCTTGTACTCTTCCTCTTCCATTACACATTTACTGAAATATTGTAGATTAATTTGTAATTTTAATTACGAATATATATTAAGTAAGTAGTCATAATATTTTTTCTATTTTGGCAGGAATTATTTTTAAGTGAGTAATATTTAATATCAGGGCATAAAACTACTTTTTCAGTGATATAATAAGATTTAGTTTAAGAGGTGATTTATAGAAGTGCTCGTTTTACGAGGTAAGTATATTAATAGTATAAAATAAGTATTAGGGAATCCGTAAGGATGTGTGATGTGGCAATATTTTTTGGTTGGATACAGTGATGCGATTTTAAGAATTTCGATTCTATGTGATTCGATGCAAATCTATTTGATACGCACATAAAAATGTATGTGTTTTTTGAAAACCTTTCCACTACTTTTTCCAACCTATCTAGAGTGAGTTGAAGAAAGCACGGCCAACGATGGAGTTGGTTACTGTACGAGCTGACAGCGTAGAAGTGCACCCCTTACCTAATGCCAATAATAATGAATAAAAACCTAGAAGTACGTACCTTCACTGACAGCATGCAGGCACAGGAATTTCTCATGTCCTTATCATGACAACAATTTCCTGTACAATGGCAATCAACGGCAGCTGGTGTATACTCCTAAGGAAAAGTAAAAAGGTGGAGTCAACAGCCTATAAAAAGCATATACTGTGGACCAACCTGCAAGTGTAGTTTATATAATAAAAAATATGGGAGGAGTTCGACCGTATGGACAAAACCATCGCTTCGTATAGAATAAACATAAGAAACAAGAAGTGGTTTGGCCCATGGTATCCTAATTGTTTGAGCGGTTTTCATTGAATAATGTCATGGTTGCACTACCGTATGGACGCAAAAGGACGAGGAGAATACCAAGATTATCATGGGTCATCAGGTAAGTAGTAAAAACCTACTTGGCAAAAAACAGAGTTTTCTCCGTCACTCTGCAGGAAGATCCACAGCAAAAGTAGCAAGGCTGGGTACAGCCAGAAGTCCGCTACAGTGGTACAGGGCACATTTTGGAGACAGTGGACAAACAGGTGCGATGCACACCATATGGAAAGCTACAATGAAGAAATATAAAATTTATAAAGTTTGAGTCCACACCAACTGCACCAAGGAATTCCATTGCACTATGCAAACAATGTTTTATTGTACCTATAATTATAATATCTATATCCATATCTGTTTTTCTTATTTGTATTTTTATAAGATGTAATGTACCACAATGTACTAAAATAATTGGTGATTTTATTTGTGTTTATTATTATTTTAAATTACTTGTTATTAGAATAAGTTGTTTAAAAACCCACCTCAACCATGCTAACTGTCAACAAATCGTGACAAACCTTGGGTTTAGCTGGCACATCCCGGCCACGCCCACTGTTGACAAATATCGACGAGCCTTAAAAAAATGCCATTGTCGTAACGTACGATTAAAAAAGGAAAACATTAGTATGACTAGATTTTTTGTTGTTTTCTTAGTTCGTTAGAAAACAACCTTTAAATTCGGGTGCACGTTAATTCTACGCTGATAGCTAGTGGGAAATTCCCAAATTGTTAACCTTTTTCATGCTGATGAGTAAACAATGGCAGTGTACATTTTCCTTTTATGGAAACTTTGTAGAAGGTCATTTGACTCCACATCAAATCTTCTGTGTTGCTTTATCTGGAGCGTAAATTTGTCTTATAATTCGTGCTTTGTGAATAATTTTCTGGCATGTTTAATTGAAACTCCACTTTTTATGTACTTTTATTTACTATACTTCACGCTTTATAATTTGTTTCATGCATTACGATTATAATAACAAGACATATCAAGGCTACTAAAGTAAATTGCACAGGAAACAAGTCAATAAATACTAGGAATAATTCCATCAAATATTGCCCTTTGTCTCCTAATGGACTCCATAAAATTTACAGTCACATATCATTTTTACAATAAAGACTGTACCTGAAAATCTCCATAATATGAGAAAGGCTTTCCCGACTGCTTTTTCTGACAGATTATAATATGGGAAAATTTGAGTTATCCTTATACAAAATACACACATTACATTTTGCTTGTTATATTATTCACTGAAAAAACGATTTTAGATATATTGGAGGAAATGAGGAACGAATGATTGTAGATGAACGAGTGTAGTCATTGTTATTAGCTAAGGTTGACTGTTCCTTAAAAAGAGCCCCTTGTAAATAACCCGATAGGCAGAGCAACTAAGGGATGTACGTGGAATACGAACCTAGTAATATTGGTCTGATTTCTAGCTAATTGACAAGGTTGGTGATCAGTTCTCTTCCTTACACAACATCCGGACTCTGCATACCACATGCACACCCTAAAACTCTCTAGTAGTGTCCACATTGATGGCAACAATTGACCAGATGTCACGTCTGTATTAAGAGATCCTATTGCCTACAATCTTAAAAAAAAACTGTGTCCTAAAGTATCTTGCTTACAGCATGGAGTAGTAGTGAGGTAAAGAACATATAAAGGTTAAGTGGAAAAAATTAGGAACAAAATGTCTATTAAATACAATTTATTGATAATTTCACTATATTTTTATTTGTTCATTTATTTCAAATCCATTTACCTTCATTTGTACTTATTTTCAATTTATACTAAATAAATCGTATGTATTTACTCATGTACCCTTCATATTCATTCTGTGTATATTAACTCGCGCTCCTTAATAATCATCCTTTGTGTATTTACTCGTTTACCTCATTTTCTCCAATGTCTCTAAAATCGTTTTTTCAGTGAATAATATAACAAGAAAAATCCAACGTGTGTATTTGTTATAAGGATAACTCAAATTTCCCCATCTGTCAGAAAAGGCAGTGGGGAATGCCTTTCTCATATTGCGGATATTTTTCAGGTACAGTTTTAATTATAAAAATGATATGCGACTGTAAGTTTTATGCAGTCTATTAAGAGACATAGGGCAATATATGATGGAATTTGTTCCAAGTAATTGTTGACTTATTTCCTGTGCAATTTACTGTAGTAGCCTTGATATCTCTTGTTATAATAATTGTAATGCATGAAACAAATTGTACAGCGTGAAGTATAGAAAATAAAAGTACATAAAAAGTGGAGTTTCAATTAAACATGCCAGAAAATTATACACAAAGTACGAATTCTAAGACAAATTCACGCTCCGGATGAAGGAACACAGAAGATTTAATGTGGAGTCAAATGACCTTCTACAAAGTTTCCATAAGAGGGAAACTTACACTGCCATTATTTACTCAGCAGCATGAAAAAGGTTAACAAGTTGGGAATTTCCCACTAACGGTTGGTGTAGAAATAACGTGCACCCGAGTTTAAAGGTTGTTATTCAACGAACTAAGTTACAAAAAAAATCTCGTCATTCTAACGTTTTCCTTCTAACGTTTAAACTTATGTTATGAGATCTACATATTTAAATTTTATTACAAGTACAAAAACCTTTGACATCACTATTACTAGAAAACTGTTAATGTTTTGTGTTAATATTTTAACACCCTGGTCTTTAAGAATATTTTCTTAAAATTTCATAAATTTTTAAACTTTTAAGAAAATAATAATTTAATGAAAATAGCTTCGTCATCTTCAGCTACAAAATCCTATTTATTGGATTAATGATTCAGTTTATTTATTATTTGTCATATATATCATTAAGCTTTAACAATGAAATAATATGAAATGAGTTTAGTTTTCCGAGAAAAAGAATTCTAATCAAATATCTAAAACATTGTTTATCTTGGCTTTTAGTGGTCGTAAAAATAATTATTGTACTTTATCTTGCCATCCCTAATGACATGTATAGTTTCGATACGGTTACTTTCTTGTGTGTAGTAAGATGCAAAATTTAAAACAATTGCATTGATTTTAGTTTCGATCTAAATAAATTTTAATTTATTAATTTAAAGTTATTTTAAATTAATTTAGATCGATTTAAATCAGTTTTAAAAAAGCTTTCTGTTTTATTAAAAAAATAATTTGTCAAGTTAAATATAGTATAAATAATATTTAGTTTATATTTTAATCATACCATTTTAAGTAAGTTGTACCTTAAAATACATAAAAACCTCATGAAATATTTAAATACTATAGTATTGTGCTATAGTTCAATTTTTTAATCAATTTATTCAATAAGTTACTTTTTACAATTTGTTGCGGCTGACGAAAAAATGCCGTACATAGATGTTTACTAATTTATATCATATTCACACTATCAACGTTACAAACTTACCTTGTAAGTGTTTTGGATCATACACATGACAAGTATTCCCAGACAAAAGAACCAAAGGCCAATACTGATTACCATCAGCACTACTGACGATTCAAATTCTATAAGGATTATTACGTAAGCTAAAATATTGAAAACTGAAGTTCCAAAAAGAACTACCACATAATATTGCAAAATATCGTTGATTTCTTTTAGGATTGAACTTTGCGCTTCAATCGCACGATTGAATTTATGAAGATAGCTAAAAGGTCTACAGTTTAGCCAGCAGAAGTGGGTCCAGGTGTTATAGAGTCCTGTATGACAAACTGCCGCTGTAATTATACAGCTGAGGGTAAGAGAGTAATGAAAATTTTTATATGTCACACAAAGATGAAAGAGGAAACTTATTGCATGATAAATCCCCGCACGTTTCCATTTATATGATCTTACAGCTGGTAATATAATAATGATAATCAAAAGTGCGAAAATTACTTTTGGGAACAAATGTAGATTTGTAGGTTTGGAGTTGTGGTAGTTTGGAAGGAGGCCAATAGTTTCCCTCAGTCGATCGATTGTTTTGAATGACTTTACAATTTTTCCTGTATTAAAGTTGTACCAAAGTCCTATAATATAGAATGTGCAGGTGTAAATAATTACAATACTTGTAATTAAAAATGAACTATCACGGATTGCTAAATTTAAAACAACCGCACAACATACACAAGTCAATGTAGCAGACGAAATGATTGCAGACCAGGAGTTGTGTTTATACTGTAGATTATCAGAGTGTTCTGATCTAACATTATCCACTGGAAAATGTCCAAAAAGATAGCTTCCAATGGTTATTGGTCTGTAATACTTATAAACGGAGGTGTACACCATCTTAGTACAACTACAAAGTGGAAAGGAAATGTTATTGATCCAATAATCTTATCATTACTAACAGTTTATTAAAATTTATTCATATTGATTGACGAAAACGTTTGTTATTCAGGAGTAATTTCTCAACCTGCTATAATAAATTCATAGACAAGTCCAACAATCACATTATTATGCATAAAATATTCATATTTTATCAACAATACGATAATTTTTGATACTAATTTTAAACAAATATGTAAAATATTTAGTTAGTTTAAAACTAACTAACTTATAGTGATTAAATTTTCTATTTTACGAGAAAAATCCGTATGCCTAGAAAATGTTTGGTAGTATTGTATACATAAATTGGTATTAGTGGTATTTTATTAGTGGTTCATAAGTTCACTTACATAAGAAAAAATAAACTATATGAGTAAAATATTAGCCATGTGGCATTTACATATTGTGTTGCTGGTGTTTAACTGAAAAAAATGATCAGCCTCATAATTTTAGATCTAATTTTAGATTATATACATCACTTTCCTTTCAAAGTTTCTGTCTAATGGTCACTTTAAAAAATCATTGCAAGAATTTAAATATAAATTAGGTTTCTGGTCTAACGTACTTTTTTATATGAATACAATTTTAATTGTTTATCTTTACTTTGACTTAAGTTATCCACTTATAAAATATGGATTTGTATACTAGGAAAAATACAAATATTTAGATTTCAGTAATTTCTAAACTTCAGGCTACCTGGATACCGGTATTATTCTACAGATATTCATATGGTATCATGTTTACAAATATTGGCATATTAAATGTCGGCACTGCTAATGCAGTGCTGTAACCAAGCTACTTGAGGAAAACGTGTTGAGGATACAATAGGTTTTCTTAACTCTCAACTACACGCTAAGCGGCACTGCGTACCGCAATTTTAATTTTGTTATATTTAAATTGGCTTAGATGGCTTACAAACTCCCGAGTATTGCGGTATTCTTTCTTCATGTCTTGACAAAGGGAAGGAAGTGGTGGGGGAGTTCGGCTCCTTTTTTTCAGTGAGCGGGTTGACTTCTGAGCAGAGCGGATCACGTTTGCGGCACCGCATACCGCTAGCGTTTTAACATGTAAGTACATTGTTTTCTATGCAATATGCCTTTTCAATATGCATTTTATGATTTTTGTTGATAATTTCATTTTTTTAGGTCTCTTTTTTGTCTTTACGTGTTTGAAGGGTAATAATATTTTTTCTAAATTAAGTGTTTTTTTTGTTTAGGGAACAACGGGTAGTGAGGCTTGTTGATCTGCCGACAGCTTTGGAGGAACTTTCGGATGAAGAAAGAAACCATCACAACAATGAAGACTATTTTTTTGATTTATCTGATATCAGCAGCAATGAACCTGAAAGGGGGTTATTCTTCAAGAAAACCCATTCAAGTGACAGTAAACAGTCGATGATGATGGAAACGAGTCTCTTGTAAGTACGAATGAAGATTTTCAAATATTTAGGACAGGGTAAACAAAATAATGAATTTTGGCTGAGTAGGTCGTGCGCCCTTTTTTCTAAAACAAAATCAAAAAATCTTGTAAAAACATTACCTGGACCAAAACGTATTGCACGAGATGCAAAAAGTGAGTTAGATGCTTTTCAAAAGTTTATAACTGTGAAATGATTTATTTGATAGTTCAATACACAAATATTTTTATAGAGAAAACAATTAGATGGCCGTTTTGAAAGGGAAAAGAGATTGTAAACAGACTTCCAGGGATGAAATAATGGCTCTATTAGGTGTTTTGTATATATTTTTTCAATAACAAGAGCTGTAAAGCTGATGCCAAACGAGCTTGGAAAACCAATGGCACTGGCATAATGATATGCAGAGTTGTGTTTGGAATAAATAGATTCAGATTTCTCCTGCAGTCAACCCGTTTTGATGACATAAAAAACGAGAGCTGCCAGGGGCATCTACAGACAAACTATCACCGATTAGGCAAATATACACGGTTTTTGAATGATAACTTTCAAAAACTGTTACAGTCCATCAGAGGTCGTAACTATAGATGAGATGTTACACCATTTAGAGGTCGTTGCAGCTTTGTCTTTGTACATGCCTAAAAAAACCTGCTAAGTATGGGTTTGGGAAAATGTATTCCATGTGTGATGCTAAAACATTTTATGTTTGCAATTTTTGAAATTTACTGTGGGAAACAGGTAGCAGGACCTTTTGCAACATCAAAACAAAACCTATTGATGTTGTAAAAGCGTTTAGTAGAGCCAATAAAGGGTACTTGTAGAAATGTAACAACCAGATAATTTTTACACCACTCACGACCTTGCAATGTATCTATTAGAAAATAAATTAACTTGTTAGGTACAGTGAAAAAAAAATAGACCTGAAATACGACGTGAGTACCTTCCCAGTAAAACAAAAGAAATTGGATCTTCCCTATTTGGATTCCAAGATAACTGTACAATTGTCTCATTCGTGCCCAAAAAAAACAAAGCCGTCATAATGATGTCTACTATGCACTGACGAAGAAGAAATTGATGAGGATACGGGGAAACCAACGATCATATTAGATTATAATAGCACAAAAGGGGGGGTTGACTCCGTGGGACCGGTGTTGCTACTACAGTACGACAAGAAAAACCAGAAGATGGCCGTTAGGCTTTGTTTTTCAGATTTCTAGATATGACTGCTGTGAATGCTTTTGGTAATTTATGTTGCTAATAACATGAACAATAACGAGCCTAATAAAAGCCGAATGGACTTTTTAGAAGGACTAGCCATTAGTCTTATGACCGAACAGCTAAAAAGGTAGAGCTAATGTTAAAAAATTTACCTCTGGATATAAAAGCATTCTCCCCAATATAAAAATGACCAGCCCAAACCCTATACCACCTGCTGTTCAAAGCCAGATGCGGACCTTTCCCATGAATGTGGAAAACACGAAACAATAAAACCACTATTCGTTGTTCACGTCAGTACTTCGGTTTGTGTGCAAGAACCATTCCACGGCAAGAGTTGAATGCAGGACCTGCACTGCTGACTCTTCAGACGAGGACTAAAACGTAAATTAATTTACAACTTTACGACAATCTTACTATATCTTATTACATTTTAATAGATGAAAATGTACTAGTTTTCTACAATTTATATTTTTATAAGTAACATATATTTTTAATTATAATTATCATACAATGTATGTGGGTTTTTAAAATCTTCATGATACAAGTGTTTGTAAGTGATGTTGTAAATACATTTTTTTATGACTAAAAGTGTGGTTACTTGCATACACCTACTATAATACATTAATCAAAGTGAAATTTTACAAATTACATCAGTAAACAGTTATAAAACACATATATTACACAAAGCGGTACTGAGTGCCGCTAGCGTGTACTAACGGCGGCTGATAGGACGCGTGTAGTAGAGGGTTAATACCGACACGGAGACCTCTCAATGGTTTCCATCAACATGGGCACTACTATTGAAGTCTAGGGTGTTCATGTTGGATGATAGTCGAGGTTCCGATATTGTGCAAGGAAGAGAGCTGAGTGTCAGGCCTATCAGTTAGCTTAAAATCAGACCAACTCTACGTTGTTCGGATTCGACGTAAAGGTGTAGGTCCCTTAATTGATCTTACTATTGTGCTTTTAATAAATAACTCTTTCTGAGAAACAGTCGACCTTAGTTAGTAACAATGACTACACTCGTTCATCTACACTCATCAAACTCATTCATCCCTCTTATTCAGCAATAGCTTGATGATCAGCGTCTTATGAATAATGTACAATGAATTATTGCAAACTTAAATGTAATCCCATTCGTGATACAGAACTATATTCCTATTCTTCAAGAGAATTACATGCATACAACATAGTTCAGAACACAACAGCGGTAGTTGAGCATTGACCATATCATGCAGGAGCTATATACTACCAGGAAATCAGACAGGAGCCTAATAAATAAAGGTAAAGAACCTTCTGGAATGCTTACTGGTTTTCCTCTTGGTGATTACATTAACTATGGCAGTTATCATTCACATTTGCCAGGCAGATCTGACCCACTTCTATTTTACATTGAAATGAAATGAAATGAAATGAAATGAAAAATGTATTTATTTCCTCCTTATAACATATACAAAGAAATATATACAAAATTACATGAAATTGGTTCCCCACATGGGCGGGCTGCCTGTGTGTGGGGGAAACGAGTCCAGAACAGTCGGAATGTTTGTCGGCCACTACTTACTAAATAACATAAAGGAACAATATAACTTAAAACTAGTTTGATATAAAAAGAATATCATATATATGCATTCGCATTAAGAAGGGACAAATAAGCAATTAATATTATTGTATCAGGAGCTATTATTAGTAGAGACTTCACACCCACTCACCTACCATACAAACACACAGTCACATTTGCACATACTCACATCACTCCCCTAGTCACACACACAGACGCACCCTAACAAAGAGCACACACTTACACACACACACCCACACAAGCACAACGCAGACATGCATATAAAACACACACAACACACACAATCACACACACACACACACACACACAGCACACACACCACACACACACACACACACACACACACACACACACACAACACACAAACACACGCGCGCGCACTTCATCATTCTGAATGTAGTCTATTGTGCGATACTTACGTGTAGGAAGAACGAAAGTAACTTTTAATTTCCACTCTACCAATTTCAACAATCCACTGGTTTTGACAAGTTTTCTTATAAACATTTATGCTACATGGTATAGGAATCTTAATGTGCGAGGAGCTTTAGAATAAAACGATATTTGCGATATAATGAGAAGATGTCGTCGTTATTGTTTTAACCAATCGAGGCGCATTAATTCCGAGATTTTGTGGAAGTACGGGTTAGATATTGGGTGTTTGAATCTGATTGAATATGTTGTTTTTATTTTTGAAAATGTACATCAATAAACTTCTAATATACAGTTGATATAAATTTAGAACTTTGAACTCATCAAAAAGTAAGGTCCGTTGGGAAAACGTCGATTTTTTGTAATGCTGATTTAATTATTGTCTCTGAGTTATTTCGAGAGGTGAAAGAATAGTTTGGAAGCATCCACCCCAAGCTATAATTCCATATTGAAGCTGAGATTGTATATAGGCATAATATACAGTTTTTAGTAAATCCGGTTCAAGTACTCTATTAAGATAGGAAAAGATAAATATGAATTTCCGGAGTTTATTCCTCAGATAGTTTATATGACTCGACCACCTCATGCAGCTATCGAAAACAATGCCCAAATATTTGTATTCATTAACAAGCTCCACGCATTCACACATCACACAATCATGCTGTCCACCACATGTATGCAGGCGCAGATTGTAATCTACAGGATCACAGTCGGCTCTTAAGGAAATAGGCAAAACTTTTGTTTGGGAAATATTAACAGTGAGCCGACAATTATCAAACCAACGCTTGACAGTGAGCAGACCGCGCTCTGCCAATCCAAAAGCCTCCCTCCAACTGTCACCTTCAAACAAAAATGGCAGTATCGTCGGCATAGAGAAATATTTGGCTCCCAGCTAAATTTATTTTACCTAGATTATTTACAAATACTAAGAACAAGAGAGGACCTAACGAACTTCCTTGCAAAACACCGTACTCTATTTTTTTATTTGAACTAAATTGGTCATAAATTGACACTTTCTGATACCGATCACTGAGATAGCTTCGAAACCAATTTAATGCCGTGCCCCTTACTCCTATGGATTCAAGCTTTTCGATCAACAAACCCCTGTCCACACTATCAAATGCTTTGGCAAGGTCTATGAATACAACTAACGATTTTTTATTTCGCTCAATAGCGTTATGTATATTTTTTGTAACCAAAAACAAGGCGTCATTTAAATTGTGGTCATTCCGGAAGCCGAATTGATTTTGAAACAAAATATTGTAATCGGTTACATATTTTTCTAATTGGCATCTTACACTTCTTTCGATTAGTTTAGAAAATACACTAGTTAAAGTAATTGGTCTGAAACTGACACATTGGTCCTTTGGGCCACCTTTATATATTGGAATCACTTTGCCAAGTTTAAAAATAGTTGGGAAAACACCTTGATTTATACTTAAATTAATTACATGAAGTAATGGGAGTTTTATGAATTCAAAAAAATTTTTAATTAGAGATGCCGGAATGTTATCAGGGCCGGGGGCTGAATTACCCTTCATGCTTGAGACTATATGAAACAGTCCCTCCTCCGTCACCGGTTCCAGCTGGAAGTCGGAGTCCACTCGAAACTCCCGGTCGCTCAACACTGTCTCGGATACAGGAGGAACAGCTCCGGCTAGGTTGGCTCCTACCCCTACGTAATAGTCGTTTAATGTATCAGCGACGTATTTTACGCCTTCGATTTTTGGAATATCACTGTTTTTTAAAAAATGCTCCACAGGAAATTTATCTTTACTTTTGTTTAAACCCATGACTTCAGCCACGTTTTTCCACATTTTTCGTTTATTGTTTGACGATTCGTTAATTAACCTGCGATAAAGTAAATGTTTTGCGGATTTAATCAAGGTTGTTAAAATGTTTCCGGTAATTTCTAAAACGAATTTTTAGGTTCAATATTAAACGGTTGCTTTTTCAATCTCCTGCTCATCGCATCTCTGGTCCGTATCGATCTCACTAATGCTGTAGACATCCAAGGTTTTAGTCGTGATGTTTTTGATGAAACTTTTTTTACTTTTATTGACATATCAATAATACTTTTGAATAGTTGTACAAGCGTATTACTGGCCGAATTGGCGTCAGTAGCGTTCATTACCGGGGACCAATCCCAATTAGAGATAAGACGACCAGCTGAATCTACATCAAAGAAAGAAGTTTTATTGTTGAAAGGAGACTCGTTTGAGTATTTCTCAGTGCAAGATTGGTATTGAGCGGCTATAAAATAATGATCGGTTAATTGAGACTTAATCACCGCGGATTTGATTAAACTAACGTCGTTTACGTCTGTAAATACATGATCTATACAGCTGACTGAGACATCTGTAACCCTAGTTGGAATATTTATACAGCTAACAAATCCTGCTCCATAAAGTACATCGAGGTATCTTTGAGCTAGCGGATCCACAGTTCCAGGCAAATACAACAATTAATGTCCCCAACCAGCCAGTACGAACTCCTCCTGCACCGATCGTCCAGATAAGACTCAAGGTCATCGATGAACAGGCCAAAGTCGCTCGATGGACTCCGGTAGACAGACAGCAGCGACAGCCGATCACTGCCAAGCATTATATCTGCTTTGATACATGTAGCACCATGCAAACTCACTTCCTCAGACCACACACACAAACATTTACTTACAAACACAATCACGCCATCATTCTGGTTTTTACTAGATTTATTCACAATCACATCATACCCATCCATACTCGCATTCGCGCAACTTTCATCTAGCCAAGTCTCTGTTAGTACAATAATATCAAAATTATAACTATAATTATTTAATATAATAAGTAACTCATCTATATTTTTGTTATAACTCCTGATATTCACACTTAAAATAGTTATGGAATTCTTTAGGTTTGCATTTTTTTCTACAAAAAATTTAATATCATCTGCCCCCTCATATACGCATGCATTGACAACTCTGTAATTCGCAATCTCATCTATTACATCGTCCATACAGTAGATTACTGTCCTACCTGCCCAATTGAATACAACAAGTAATAAGTGTATTTATTGAATTAAACCCATGTCACTAAAAGAAGCAACAATGTACATAGGCCTAATCACAACAAAGATAAAAAAGATTTTACGACCTAACTATTTAAAATTAAGTAAACAAAAACAATTCTTCAATAACATAAAATGAAAATATCCAGCAATGGTACCAAACATGAACTAATCGTGCTTCTTGAATATTTACTCTTCAATTAGTAATGACTACTAATAATATAGGATGGATACAATGAGGCTATGCGATTAAAGTTGCAATAACAATGATAAAAATATATAGTAAATATAAATTATGAGATAAAATTAAAACACACTAAGATAATAATAAAATGCTTTCTATCTCACCTTATAAAACAAATTATTTAATTTATAACCATCCATGAAAAGAGAATTGATATGTAATAAATAAGACGTAGGCAGTACGTGTTTTGATAATGGAACAGTTATACGATCACAAAGCAAACAATATATTTTAATGTAGCACTATAAAAATAGAAAAAATAAAAAAAAAGAACTTACATAGTTATTTATATAATTCCTTGGGTAGATGGTGTACATGAAATTTATCCTACAATAACGTGAAATTTAGGCTTAACATAAGCAATAAACTTTAAACCATGCGTACTTACATATTCAGTACACTAGACCCACATTTAGACACACTCCACATAACTCAGGAGTTATAAAAAGGATAAATAAGAAATTATTGAAAATAGTTATTTAAATTCTTAACATACATAAACATATTTAATGTTATTATGAAATAACGATCGGATTAAATGAAAGAAGAAACCTTGTTATAATCGTGATATTGCTCTACAAAAACACATTTATTACATAACAATACCACAACGGGGATTACTTAGATAAACTAGAGAGACGTATGTGTTTTGATCTGATTGTAAGATGATAATATATAGTTTAATGAAACAACTATAATATATTTAAATATTGGAATATACGCAAAAAAAAACTTCTTATCAATAAAAAGTCAGAATTAAAAAAAAAAACATGTTATTACTGCTATGTAGTTTAACCTAACTCCGAAAGATGATTTTTATCCAAATAATAATAACGAGAGAAAGTTAATAATAGTCTAATGGATAATATTTTTGACAAATCCTTCGAAGACAAATCTTTTAAATTAAAAAAAAAAAAAAAAATATTGCTGTAGTTAATCAAAATAATAAAGAAAGGATTACGAAAATTGAGCATTACAAACAATAATTATTAGATTATAACTGTTACGGTAGCTTATAACAACCAGCATAATTAAATTTGGGCCTGTTAAATAAGAAAAACTTAAGACCATTGACAGATTAGTATTACACATAGTTATAAGTTTAAAAATAAGAATGAAAAGAAACATATTTAATTACTTATTTAAAATAATGCCTTATAAACAACATACTATTATTATTAAAAATTATCTTTAAAACAAGAAAAATAGAACATGATTAAGGTACCTATTGTACTATGTCCCAGTGTTTCAAGCGTCGGCCGGGAGTGAGTTGATCCTGGTGTTCATAGGGTCCTGTGTTCCATCGCCGCCAAGATGAGCGATGCTGTCCACGTCTCCCACGCTCCACACTCTTTTCACCCGGGAGTCTGCCGTCTTCCTGACCAATATCTTTCCATCCCTCGACCAAGCGAAGGCGAGATGGCCGTCCTTCACTAGGGACTTAGCGTAGCCCAATAGTCGTTTGTTGTGTGAGGTCAGGTGGTCGACGATGAATACTGGAGATGGACGCAGAGACGGTGCCAAGTCGGTTGACTGCAGTTTCTTCATCCTGGCTGCGGCGATCCAATCTGCTCTGGTTGTCCTACTCACGAACTGGCAGATTATTGACGGATGGAAACCCTTCCCCTTAGGAGTAGGAAGTCGGTGCGCGGTCGATATGCTCTGTCGATCGTATGCGATTCCCAATGCTTTAGCAGCACACTCGAGAACCTGGTAAATGTTTTCGTTTTTAGTCAGAGGGACGCCTTTGATTTCCACGTTACGGTTCCGCGAGTACTTCTGCAGGTCTTCTACGTGGTTTTCTAAACTGGTAACTCTTGCCTCCATAGCAACATTATCCTTACGGAGTTTACTGCATTCATCTTTCAGGGTTTTATTTTCATTTTCGACCGCTACCAACTGTTGCTTGAGATTCTCGATTGACGTCTGCATATTTCCAAGACTTAAATTAATAGCTTCGAAACCAGATTTATTTGATCGCTTGGAGTCGGCAATGTCACGTTGGATTGACCGTAATATATCAAGAATTTTCGGGTCGTCGGAGTCCGATTTTAAACTGGACGTGTCGTTAGCGCACTCGTCACACTTCCAAGCGGCGATGGCCTGCGGTGTCATCGACGACAGTTTAGCGGCAGTGCGAATGCGGCAACAAGCCACATGGTACTGCATACTGCATTCCACACACTTCACAATACTTTTTCCACCAGACACATCGCGGTTGCACTTGGGGCAATTCATTTCGATTGAATTGTACAATCCTATCAAGAAATGGTGTGAAATGATTTTTAATTCTAGCAATATATTAACGTCAATTTATGTTGTAATACCACAAAACAAAAAACTAGCCTCACTATGGTTATTACTATAGGACACCACACCAATAATTGAATACTTATTGAAAATAAAATTACTTCGTAAGGGAGGAGCACATGTAGAAATACGAAACTGGGCCTGATCAGACACGGGCAGGTAGGCAAGCTTGGACACTTACGAGCGGCTTATCGGAGCGTCCGACCTCATCCACAGACTGATAAGAACTGGTACGTACATTAGTAAGTACGTCATTACTACATGTAGTTACTTCTCTGGATCACAAAAATGAAAATTATTACAAGATTTAATTAACAAACGCCTATATTGTTACCATAAGTATTACTTATTTTTCAAGCGCTAGCATAGCTAATTCCATTCATTGTGCTGTCCAAAATACCACAATGTAAGACGCCGGTAACACTGATAGCTGCCCAAAAAGTTAATGGAACCTGCCCTTTGATTTAAGAAGAACCTTCTCAAAAATGTATAAGTTAGATATGTTGTGATAATTAAAACTACTGTATGTTCATTTACAACAACATTGCGTTAAAATTTAACTCGTCTGGTAAAACAGTTCCAGTCTGCCAATGAGGATCTACATCGTTAAACTAAATGATAACAGACATTCACTCTTTGATACGAATTATCTTATAGTAGGTACATTTTGCACCAAGTGACTGTATTAAAAAATCCTTATTTCTTAAAATAATTCTCAATACATAAGACTATGGAACACCAGGGTCATGTTGAACGTGATTTTGGTATGCCAGGAGAGCGTAGAATTATTACGCAAACAGATTTACTCTTTCCTCATTTATTATTCTTAAATATTGGTTATACCACTACCATTTTCTAACAACATATTTTCCACATAGTTATTATTGGATTGCTTGATGTCCTAACTCCTGGGTAGGTAACAATATACATTTACCAACTGCATCAGTAACGTTATAAACATTTTATCCCACGCACATAACTTTATTTTGTTTAACAGAATAAGCCATTTCAGGAACTTCAGTTGAAGTAAAAACTTTAATTGGAGCATCTTAAATTATGTGTTCATTTATCAAGAAATATTAACATTATTTTTCATTGTTGATTAATTTTAAAACTCACTAAACAATTTTAACATTGGTAATCAAAAACAGCCGTTTAATGATAAGTGTTAAAACTGCAAAGCAATAGAATCATTTAGGGTACATTTTTAGAAAGTAATTTCCAAGCTAATTAATTTTTCCACATTTTTCCACCATCATGCTCACGTAAATGATAGATAGGTTAAATTGCTCAGTATACTTTTAAAATTACATTTAAAAAAGTGCATTTTAAAAATTATCTATGCCTAAATGGATTACGTGTTCAAAATCAAACCTCTTTGTGGAACCCCGGGATATAAATTACTTTTTATACTGTTTAATTTAATTTTGTGATAAAAATTATATATTTATGTAAACATTTAAATCAATAACAAAAATCAACATTATTAACAACCATTTTAACGAAAGAATACTAGAACGGAATGAGATACAACGAGAATTTATTTTTTTATTATGGTTTCATTCCATTTTTGGTTAAATAAGTAATTTATTTTAAGAACATTACTTCAAAAAAAAAAATAAATAAGAAGGACAAAAAATATACAAATATACTATAAGCTACAGTCTATTATCTTCACCTGATAACTTATCTTCACAAGTCTAAATATTGATAATACACATTCAGTGTTTGAGTTGGACACATAGGAAGTCCTTCATACTCCAGTGACGTCGCGTAGTTCAGCTTGGTACTGGGCTGACAGGATACAATACTCATCCCAAGCAACAGAAACTGAAAAAAGGGTATAAGAACATTTAGTAACATGAGAAACCTTAGGTTGATCATAAATATCAGTAAGAAGTACAAATTAACAATTCGCGTAGTAAATTGAAATAAAATTAATTCTTACTGAATGCAAGAGATGTAAGTTGACTTTGAAAATTCCTGCTGCTGGAAAATCACATTGGTTGCTCTGAAGCTGATCTAGTAGAACTCTTACCTGAAAATAGGTCAAAATTAATACGTAAATATTTCTAATTTGGGTTTTGAGAATGATGGAAGATTATTTTTTAGCAATTTAAAGGGCCCATAATTAGTTTTTTATGATGATATTATACATAATTTTATAATAAATAAAAGAATATTTATAATATGACGATGAATGGGCAATAAAACAGAAAATCATACAAATATTGCAACTTATGCCCTAGAAAGTTTGCTTCGTCAAATTTTTAGGACCTTTTCCGTTAACTCACTACCACTAATGATTCCGTTCCTTCACTACCACTAATTTTTTGCAATTTTGGTTAAGTTAGGTTAGGTTATGTCAGGTTAAGTTAGATTAAGATATGTGGGTAATAAAGTAATCAAAAACTGGTAAATCCAATGATTGCCATACCACCGAATGCGCTCTCCGTGTGTAAGTTCTTGGAAAACTATGAGATAAGACCAGTGATATCGGATTCCTAGCGGATAAGCAATACCATAGTTGATGTAAAAATGATTGGAAAACAGTTTCTAGAACAATAGAATATTTATCAAGCAGTAGTGAATAAATGGAAACGAAAAGTGTACTAGTAGTAGTAAAATAACAGAAAATATCTAATTTTATTTTTGCATACTTAAAGGTTTAAAATAATATAATAAATATCTTAGAATCACTGTAGATCAGTTTTGTATCAATACAGAAATAATTGTCAAATACTCGCATTAGTGACCATATACTTATAGTAAATAAAAAAAAGATATTGTATAATACCCTACAAGTGTTAAAACAATAACTCTAAATTCGTAACCAATAATCATACTAACACATGTTTAATAAGTGTTTTATTAGCTATTCCTTCTACTGTGATAGTTTTGAAAGGATAAAAGAAGTATTTTTACTCTCACATTTATATATAGGTAGCATTGATGTTATGTACACTAGGTTCTTTAACTATCTAGTATAACTGATTGTCTACAAAAATCATAGTTTCTTTTTTACCCAGACCTACGTTTATTAATGCGTTAGAATGTAATCAAAGGTAGTTATTTGACGGCTTAGTTTATTTTGTTTTTATAGTTAATAATTTTAGTAGGATTATAGTTTACTAAATATTTATTGTGATTTTATTATTAACATAAAAGTGAAGAATAGTACTAGCAGGTCGAATACACATCAAGGGTAAATAGGGATATATAATTATTTATTGAATGATCAACAGGATTAATATCATGAAGTGCAATATTTACTTGTAATAAATCCGCATTTTGTGTAAGATTGAGAAGAGTGGCAGTATTGATTATAACTCGTGGGCGTATATACATAGGTACACATAAAGACAGTTTCTATCTTAAATTGGCAAAAGTTCATCCTCAACTTCTGCTACAGTCCACTCATTCCTCTTTTAGGGTACCGAGTCAATCCTCTCATCTCATTTAGAAACCCTCTTTTACAAATCCTAGGGCTTTTTCTAGGCGTTCGTTTCTTTATTAGAGCTCATAAAGAGACGATATTATCTTTATCGTCTCGTAAATAAATATGAAGGCATGTATTACTCTACCACTCAAATGTATAAACCAAAATAAAAATTAAAAAATCACTCCTCTTCAAGTTTCAAAATTATTTATCCTTTTTTGCCTACATTCCTACCCCTAAACTATTCCTTCAAGAGCTCGGCACAACATTGAGTACTTGATCTCAATATCATCGTTCACATATTATTTATAGACTATTTACAATAAATAGGACGTCGAAAATCAATATATAGAAAAATATGAGTGACAAGCGAGAATGATGAAATTTTATTTTATTATTAGTCTCTTTAGTAGTACTAATGTATTACCAAATAAATTATAAGTCCTGTTATAATTTACTATCCTGTTATAAATTATAGTTATTATTTTTTTCTATTGTCTTTAGTAAAGCTTATTATTTTATTTTATGGTTAATTATAATAAAGGGTATATTATACCTAAATTCGCCCTTTTGTAAATACTTAGTCTATTATTTGAGAATAAAGGCGTTTATTATTATGTTTATTTCTATCAAATGTTATTCAATTATTTTAATTTATATTATTAATTTAATTTAATGAATAATGACTATTTAATCAGGCAAATTGGGCATAAGAAGTCTCTTCTTCCACTTAACGTCTGATGAGCGTAGTCATTGTTACTAAGGTCGACTATTCATCAGAAAAAAGCTATTTATTAATAGCCTAATAGCTAGTTCAACCACAGACATACAGCTTTACATGTAATTAGAACGTAATATATATTCTATATACATTACAGGCACAAAATACTTTTATGCACTAATATAATTCCGTTCCAAACTGTGCTGTACCCTTCCTCTCTTAACTCTATCTTCCATTTTGACACAAATATGCGTGAGAAATTGTATAATAAATCGTACACATACACTACTTTATCTATATACGGTAAAAAATAACAGTAAAACAAGAAAAAAATAGATTATTTGTATAGTTAGAAATAAATACTGTCTTAACATTGGGAGCTATTAAAGTGAACTTAATTTAAATGTTGATACCATAAATTAAAATAATAAGTGCCAATAATGAGTGGCATGTTTGTGAGTGTAATAATTGTCTACACATTCATAAAGGGAGTTTTAAGATACTTTTGTAATGATGGCACTTGAAAATGGAAACACTGTTTTTTGACTAAGCCATTGAACTTTATAATTCCTATACATATTATGATTCGAAAATTTACATAAAATAAAACGTTGTCCATATAAAATACAAAAAAACTTACATTTTTACAGTACAGTAAATCTCTCGATAAGTCTCATCTGTCTGTGAAGGTTTTTACCATTATAGGTCCCTCCTTATTATCTCGTAATATAAAATAAATTTTCAGAAAAAATAAACTATGATACTACATACCAAAATAAACATTTCTGATTGAATTAAAAAAAAATAATTATCACTACTGTACTTCCAACTGTAGTTGAGACGTTACCGTAACATATTAATAATTATCAAAACTACCTCAATGTTACAATTTAGTCGTTCAGTATGCATAAATGTAACTTGGTGTTGTGATTTACCTGTAAATAATCCTTACGTGACATGTCCCTTACTGCAATTGCTAGAACTTCTTGGCTGAATACTGTAAACTGAAAATATAAATAAATCAATAAAAAGCAATTTAGTACAAACATAAGATTATGGCATACCATTTCAATATAAATATTTTCAGTTAAGGACTTGTAATAAGTAAATATGTTTAACAGTATTTAAACATACAATTAAAATGGTTTACTTTTATTTTGTAGGTATACTTGCTATATGCTTAACTCCCTTAGTTAAAATTATAAAAACAACTATTAGAGACATAGCCACATTGTAATTTTTAATAATAGCCTAAATTTCAAACAAATGCAGTTTAGGAAAAATACTCTAAATTTTTATGAAGTGACAAGAAACTCATATTTTAAAAAATGACCAGGAACCTAATAAATAAAGTATAGATATGCATGTTTAAGAAAGACTAAATTAAACAGTTTAATACCAATAGAATACGGAATAATTTGTTGATTTATTATTGTAACTTACTAAAATTCCCTAAATCTTACTTTAGATAATATCAAAGTGATATGTTAGTAAACTAATGCTCTGTCCAGTCCAAGAAAGATTCACTTTCATCTTACTGTGCAGATTAATGAACAATGAAAAAAATCAGCCTTGTGATAGTTGAGTGAAAACAAATTTTAAAAACTGTTAATAATGATTAATAAATTAGTGCTCATTACACTCTTTTCAGGGCAGATAAGCAAGTCATTATCTAGGTGAGCATGCTGTTATTGAGTATATATATTTAGAGTTTGATATTGAAGCACTAAGACACATTTATTTTTTACCACAGTTTTAATTTTTGTTTTGAAATTGTGTATATCTATTTCTGTCAAAATTTATTTAGTTATTTTCAAAAATCTTACTATTATTATTAAAGATAAGATCGTAAAATATTCATCGTACCTTATGACTGGTCTGGATCATACACATGACAAGTATTCCCAGATGAAATAACCAAATTCCTACATTGACTACCATTGATATAACTGGCATTTCATACTGCATAAGTAGTAACACGCATGCTATAATATCAAAAACTGAACTTCCAAAAAGAACTATCACGTTATTACTGCAAAAAGCTCGTTAGTTTCTCGTAGTTTTGTACTTTGCCCTTCAATTGCACTATTGAACTTACGAAGATGGCTAAATGGTCTACAGTTTAGCCAGCAGAAGTGGTGCCAGGATGTTATAGAGTCCTCTATGACGAGGCTGCCGCTGTAGTAGATACAGCTGATGATCAAAGAGTAATAAAAATGTTTATATATCACAAAAATGTCAAAGAGTAATCTTGGAATAAAATGACTCCATTTTGACCTCAATAAACTTTCAATTGCTGGAGGTTGTAAGGTGGTGATAATCAAAACACAAAATATTACTTTCGATAACAAGTCTGGCCTTTTAGTTTCTGAGTTGTGGTAGTTTGGAAGGAGGTTAGCAGTTTTCTTCAATATATCGACTGTTTTGAACGCCTTTACAATCTTGCTAACATTAAAGCTGTACCAGAGTCCTATTAAAAAGTATATGAATATGTGCAAAATCGCAGCACCCTTTACAAAGACTGGAATATCACCATTTGCTACATCAAAAAAAGACAAACAACAAACACAGGTCAGTGCTGTGGTCGTAATGATTACGGACCAAGAGTTGTGTTTATATTTTAGATTATTAGCATAGTCTGATCTAACATTATCGACTGGAAAATGTCCAAAAAGGTAACTCACAAAGGTTATTGGTCGGTAATACATATAATCGGAAGTGTTTTCCATGTGTGTAAAACTAGATTTTGGAAGAGAAATGCATTGTTGGTCAGGTCAGCTTAATACTATTGTGTTCAGCATATATAATTCATAGTAATAATTGAATAGTTAATTTTTTACCAGAGATATATTCTATTTATTTCTCATGATAATAAATAAATGGTCAAGTTGATTAATATGCATTAAATATTCAATGAAAGTTTTTAAAGTTTATTTTTTCAACTACGTTATTACCTTATAATTTCTATTGCATTATGATATAATTTTGATATAAATATCTAAATTCTTGGTTATTTATTAAAATTTAATTTAATATTATTTATTTGTCTTCTAGGTTTACACCCAATTTAACTGTTAGTTTAATTTCCTTTCTACAAAGTGTTATTGAAACAATTACTTATGTTTGGTTTATCAATAGACGTTACCACCTGTTTAATAATGCATTTAAAATGATAAATAAATCTTCTTGGGGATTGTTAAAATTGTATTTTTTTAGAATTTAATAATCTTGTTGTCTTAATATCTACATAGTAAAACAAATATTTATCTGTTACTATACTCTTCCATTACACATTTACTGAAATATTGTAAATTAATTTGTAATTTTAATGACGAATATATATTAAATAAGTATTAATAATATTTTTCTATTTTGGTAAGAATTATTTTTATGTGAGTAATATTTACTATCATGCATAACACTACTTTTTCAGTGATATAATACGATTTAGTTTAGAAGTGATTTTAGTAGAAGTGATAGTTTAGTAGTTTACAAATAGTAGAAATAAATATTAGAGAATCCGTAAGGGTGTGTGATGTGGCAATGTTTTCCGGTTGGATACAGTGATGCGATTTTAAGAATTTCGATTCGATGTGATTCGATGCAACTCGATTTAATACGCACATAAAAATGTATGGATCTTATTTAGTAGAGTAACAATAATACCTGTTGTTATATGTACTGTATCTTGCAAGTACAAAGAAAGATAGTTAAAAACATACATTTTTATCATATAAATGTTTGCTAGGTTTTTGTTATATGTTTGAAAGAAAAAATATAAAAGTTAACTATAATTTAAAGTAAGAAGGACAGTTAAAAATAGTATCAGACATTTATGAAGAAGGGATTCACAGAATGCAGTGGGCCTTAAGCACAATAAATCATAATTATTTTGAAATGTAATTTTAGGGCTTAATAAATTTGTTTAGCAATAAGCATGCTTATGTAATTAAGTAACTAAGGACAAGAATATAGGAAAAGCTAATAGTGAAGAAGGTTAATGACTCTGTGTTAAATTCATTAAAGGTAAATGCCAATTGTTGTTCTTTACTGTTGTTGTTGGAGAATAACTGGTCAAAATTATCAAACATAAATTTAGTACAGTTAAAATAATAGGCAAAAAGAAGAAAATATACTCGTAGAATAAATATAAACAACTTAATTATTGTTATTCACTATCATAGTTGGAAAGTGAGGACAGCCGTATACTTGTTAACTTACAATGAGTTGACTGAAATAAATATTAATGGAAATTCACATAAGAATGGATAAATAAAGCTACTGTAACTCATAATTTGTTCAGAAGAAGTTTTGTTTTGATTCAAGTATAACAATCCATTATTGTTTAGCCAATATATTAAAATTTGTAAAACAATATTAAAAAATTCTGTAAAATGTAATTTATTGAATACATTAATTGAGAGTTTTTATATTAATGCTAATGTAAACTATTTAAAAAAGGTTAAAAATATATGTTAAAAGAGTTATTTTTAGTAACCAAAGTTTAATTATATATTTTTAATGCAAATAATCTTGAGTAAATTATTTTAGAACACAGTTCTAATGGACTAACAGAATTGAAATCTACGAACGTAAATTATTGTAAAAAATGCAACAAGTCTGAATTTATACAAAGAAACAAGATAATACTGTGTTTTGATTGGTAAATATTTTGTTAAAAGGATAGATAGGCCAGGTACCCTATCAGACAGGAAGTGATGACAAAGGTCACGATAACGAATGTAAAGATGTTATCTACAATATTCGACTGTTATCATCAATATTCGGACTTTTATCAACAATATTCCTCCAACTATTATTCGGAGATGATTTTATTCCTCTATCATCCTTACCATCTACCTCAAAAGCGCCGTTTCATGTTTTTGACGTACAAAACCCTTGTTACCAATTACTGGCATTTGAATATGGGCCGATATGTACCCCAAGTAATGTATGCACTGATATCACCAATTTTATCCCCTGTAATGATATTTTATGAGCCTGTTGATGATATGAGCCGAATGATATTTTAATTGATGATGTCCTATTGATATACCTGTTGATGTCCTTATTGATGTTCCTATTGATATTTCAATTGATGCCCCTACTGATGCCCCTTTTGATAACCATGCTGACGCTACAATCAATATCCCCACTGTTATGTGTAATACAACAAAACCTGAAAATACGAAAAAAATTCGCAAAAGAAAGCAAAACATAGTAAAGAAACTGCAAAAGGAGGAATTGTTAGAAAGAAGAAAAAGGTAATAAAAGCAAAGAATACTAAGAAAGTAATAAATTGGATAAAGAGGATATTCCTTATAACACTTCTATTGAGTTTTCCCGGCCACAGTTTTTAGAAAATGAATTTTCTCCTGTTGAAGCTTTTGAATTCTTTTTTGATGATGAAGTATGTGACTACATTGTTGAATTTACAAATCAATTCACCATTGAAAAAGGTAATCTGTCATTCTAAATCACAAAAGATGAACTGCGTATTTTCTTTACTATTTCATTTCTACCCGATTATAATAATATGTCTCGAACTAGAATGTATTAGGAATTCTCAGAGGATGTCCATGGTACAGCAGTGTCAAATGCTATGTCTAGAAATCGGTTTGAAGACATCATGAGGTACTTACATTTTTGTAAGAATGCTGAATTAACAAATTATGAGAGATTTGGTCAAATACGGCCTGTAATGTATATTATAAATGAACTTTGGTTGCAGTATTTTCATGGTGATGTTTATCTTTCAAAAGATGAGTCCATAGTAACATATTATGGAAGGCATGTAGCAACACATCATATCCATGGAAAGCCCATACGTTTTGGCTACAAGGTTTGGAACCTTGCTACAAGGCTGGACTATGTCATCTACAGGGTGAACCCTACCAAGGGAAGGGAAATACAAAGTATATCCCCGAGCTTGGACTAGGAGGTTCAGTAGTAATTGACTTGTTTGCAGAGCTTCCTCAAGGCAGACGGAATAGCTTGTTTTTTGATAACCTTTTTACCTCGTTTCGCCTTCTAGAGGAGTTGAAGAATCAAGGCCAAGATGAAATTGGTACTGTACGAGCTGACTGCGTAGAAGATGCACCCTTACCTAATTCCAATATTATGAATAAAGAACCTAGAAGTACGTACCATCAACTGACAGATGCAGACACAGGAATTACTCTTGTCCGTTATCATGACAACAATGTCTTTACAATGGCATCAACGGCAGCTGGTGTAACTCCCACAGGAAAAGTAAAAATGTGGTCAACAGCCCATAAAAAGCATATTACTGTGAACTAACCTGCAAGTGTAGTTTTATATAATACATGTATGGGAGAAGTCAACCGTATGGACAAAAACATAGCTTCGTAGAATAAACATAAGAAACAAGAAGTGGTATTGGCCCATGGTATCTTATTTGTTGAGCGTTTAAATGAATAATGCATGGTTGCTCTACCGTATGGACGCAAAAGGACGAGGAGAATACCATGATTTTCTTGGGTCATCAGGTATGTAGTAAAAACCTACTTGGCAAAATACAGAGGTTCCCGTCCTTCTGCAGGAAGATCCACTGCAAAAGTAGCAAGCTGGGTACAGCCAGAAGTCCGCTACAGTGGTACAGGGCACATTTTGGAGACAGTGGACAAACAGGTGCGATGCGCACAATGTGGAAAGCTACAAGGAAGAAATATAAAATTTGTAAAGTTTGAGTCCACACCAACTGCACCAAGGAATTCCATTGCACTTTGCAAACAATGTTTTATTGTACCTATAATAATAATAATATCATAAATACTGTCATGGCCTACTCTGAACCACTTGGTTTACATCGAACCTTACTTAAGTCGTTTGTAAAGTCATCGACCTCTACATACATACTGTCATGGCCTACTCTGAACTACTTGGTTTACATCGAACCTTACTTAAGTCGTTTGTAAAGTCATCGACCTCTACATACATACTGCTATGGCCTACTCCGAACTACCTGGTTTACATCGAACCTTACTTAAGTCGTTTGTAAAGTCATCGACCTCTACATACATACTGCTATGGCCTACTCTTAACTACTTGGTTTACATCGAACCTTACTTAAGTCGTTTGTAAAGTCATCGACCTCTACATACATACTGCTCCAAAACTGTTCGGACCATCTAGGAGGGAGGTGTCCGAACTACCTGGTTTACATCGAACCTCCCTCAAGTGGTTTGTAGTCACTAGCCTCTACATACATACTGCTATGGCCTACTCCGAACTACCTGGTTTACATCGAACCTTACTTAAGTGGTTTGTAGTCACTAGCCTCTACATACATACTGCTATGGCCTACTCCGAACTACCTGGTTTTACATCGAACCTTACTTAAGTCGTTTGTAAAGTCATCGACCTCTACATACATACTGCTATGGCCTACTCAGAACTACCTGGTTTACATCGAACCTTACTTAAGTCGTTTGTAAAGTCATCGACCTCTACATACATACTGCTATGGCCTACTCCGAACTACCTGGTTTACATCGAACCTTACTTAAGTCGTTTGTAAAGTCATCGACCTCTACATACATACTGCTATGGCCTACTCCGAACTACTTGGTTTATATCGAACCTTACTTAAGTCGTTTGTAAAGTCATCGACCTCTACATACATACTGCTATGGCCTACTCCGAACTACCTGGTTTACATCGAACCTTACTTAAGTCGTTTGTAAAGTCATCGACCTCTACATACATACTGCTATGGCCTACTCCGAACTACCTGGTTTACATCGAACCTTACTTAAGTCGTTTGTAAAGTCATCGACCTCTACATACAAACTGCTATGGCCTACTCCGAACTACCTGGTTTACATCGAACCTTACTTAAGTCGTTTGTAAAGTCATCGACCTCTACATACATACTGCTATGGCCTACTCCGAACTACCTGGGTTTACATCGAACCTTACTTAAGTCGTTTTGTAAAGTCATCGACCTCTACATACATACTGCTATGGCCTACTCCGAACTACCTGGTTTACATCGAACCTTACTTAAGTCGTTTGTAAAGTCATCGACCTCTACATACATACTGCTATGGCCTACTCCGAACTACCTGGTTTACATCGAACCTTACTTAAGTCGTTTGTAAAGTCATCGACCTCTACATACATACTGCTATGGCCTACTCCGAACTACCTGGTTTACATCAAACCTTACTTAAGTCGTTTGTAAAGTCATCGACCTCTACATACATACTGCCATGGCCTACTCCGAACTACTGGGTTTATATTGAACCTCACTTAAGTGTTTGCAGTTACCGACCATTACATACATACTGCCATGGCCTACTCCGAACTACCTGGTTTATATTGAACCTCACTTAAGTCGTTTGTAAAGTCATCGACCTCTACATACATACTGTCATGGCCTACTCCGAACTACCGGGTTTATATCGAACCTCATTTCAGTTTTTTGCAGTTACCGACCTCTACGTACATTCTGCCATGGCCCACTCTGAAGTACATTTTTTTACATTGAACCTTACTTAAGTGGTTTGTAAAGTCTCTGACCTCTACACATACTGTCATTTCCTACTCTGAAGTACTTTGTTACATTGAACACTACTCAAGTGGTTTGTATAGTTTCCTCTATATACATACTGCCACGGCCTACCCTAAAGTATTTGGTTTCCAACGAACCATATTAAAGTAGTTTTTAAACTTCCGATAGCTTCATACACAGACTGATTACTAAACTACATAAAAGAGTGGGATTTTCACATTTTTATGTAATATTTAACAGTACAATTTTACATGAAACAGAAGTAGAGGACATTAAGTTAATGACTTAATTTCATTCCAACGAAAAAAGTAATTACAATTATTTTTATAGTGGAATTGAATAAAGTAATTTATAAGTAACTTGCTAATAAAAATAAACTTTGTATGCAATTTAAATGAATTATAATGTAATGAAATTTGGTAAATAACTATTCTTTTTCTGTTTAGTTAAACAAAATTGTTTTAAAACTGTACTGATTTTAATAAGATAATGTTACAACTTATATTTCTTGGTGTTACTACTTGTAAATGCCAAAACAACGCACTACTCACTGCTACAAAGTAACACAATGTAAACAAGACAATATACCAGTTGTTTTTTATTAAAATGTGTGGTACTACTTAGTTTTAATATTTTGTTGATTTTTCAAAATGTAATTATTTTTATCTAACATAATGTAATGCAAATATTTTTATACATATTATAAACATAGTCCTAAAACATTATTACACAAGTTTAACTGTAATAGTTTTGTTTTGAATGTGTGGCAATATAATTTTATGTGATAGGTGTTAGACACTATTACTTTGGCCACACAGTTTAATAGTGAGTTAGTAGAGCAGTTAATGAAAATGAATTTACGAGTTTTCTGTGAAAAATGTAACTACATACCTCTGAATATGGACTTATGTTCAATTATTTTAGATTAACAATTGTTGCAAATTCATCAGTTATATCTGTTGTAATGCTATATATTTTATGTATTCATATATGTTTGAACCGAAATATTAAAGAGATCCACCACCATTTATATAAGCATTTTTCAAAGATAAAATTGTTTGTTGTTTTTATTGTGTTATTGTATATTTTTATTGCTTATTCTATTTAGAATATTTTCGTGAATTCTTATGCTTATTTGACCATGTTTACCTATCCAAAAACATAAAATACGCATTTTGGGATTTTTCTACTAGGTAGAACATTAGACTCACTCAAAATTGAACATTTAAAGGCATTCAAACCGATACCTTCTTGTTACTTTTGTTGAACAAGAAATAACAGTCATTGTGTTATTTAATGAGAAGCCAGTTCAATTTTACAGTTAATGGGGCTTATCAGTTACTAGTTTAATAGATATAGTTAATATGTCATTTAACAATATACCAGTGTCTTACGTTGAAATGGTAAAGATGTTACCTCAAAATACGTTTTTTTTTTTTTTTTTTTACCAAAGCACAACCCTGTAAATAAATTTACCGGGTTGTGCTTTGGCCGTTTTAGTAATATACTGTATCGTCAAATATAATATAATAGGAGGATTATCAATCTCGAATATAGTTACTTATTGTAAACCCTTCAATGTATTTTAGCATTATTTCAATAGAAAAGTCGATGCTATGAGCGAATCATTTAATCTAATCACGTAAATTACAAATTTACTGTGCATTATTCTTTTATATTTCTATGGCATATTCTAGAATAGCATAGCCTAATGCAGGATTTTCAGTCAAATTAACTCTATTTCTTACTAGATATGCTAATTTAAACCTATAGTAAATGCCAGTGGCCATGACTGTTGTGTCCCAACGTTATCATAAAATAACATCGTCAAGCAACGTGGCTGTTCCTTGGATGGGTGACCGGTAGCAATCCTTTTATTTCACTCACTTCACCTATCCGGTCTCTAGCAATGGTTTTGAATGCAACTTTAAGCCCCTGGGACCCAGGGTATGTAGTATAGTCGAATTTATTGTACTAAATACACTTGGTAAATTAATGCATGATTTTCATGACATTTATTTAATATATATATTAATTTTATATTTAAAAATCAATTAAAGACAATAATGATAATTCATTTATAAAATGTTATTATAGGACATTTACTTTAAAATAGAACAGTTAATATAGGTTAGTAACAAAGATATATTAATTAGTATTGTCAACAAAGAAATCTATTAGTAAATTAGCTGTCAAATAGATACTGACACATAGATGTGGTTCTCGTATTAATTTAAAAGCATTTGATTAAGTTCATAAGATTAATACAATTTAACGCGTTCAAGAAGGAATGATAGCTAAGTGATAGAGATTATTTCATGATAATCAAAACGCACATGTGTTAAAATAGAAGCTTAAACGAATGTCTTCATTATTTCTCAATATAGCATTAAAACATTTAATATGATCGTAAACCAACACTTTTTGAGCTTTTTTATTTATTATATTAATTGCTACAAAAAATGACAGTAAAACTTCTTTTAGTAGTTTAATGAATATATTTTAATTCACCTAACCCAACCCACAATAGTTTTGGTTGTTAACTTCTTTTGCCCCACTAAACAAAAAATAGCGGGGCAAGAGAAGTTAATTAAGTCTGAGATAGTAACTGCTATTGACTGCGGTGTTTTTTTAATTACAATCTCAGTGTTATTACACGTTATAAAAACACTATTTATTGGGAGATGATGCAATAAACACACGTTATTAATATCTATCTTCTAATACATGAATAAATCAACCTAAAACTATTGTTTAAAAGCAATTTAAATGTTATAAAATTTGTTCTAAAACATTAAATGAATACTATTTACATATATGAATTATTACACACAATATATATCGTATGGTTTGTTGTCTGTAACCATATGTTAATTATAAAGCTGCAATGTATATTTGGATAGATATCCAAAAGTCATGATGGTATATTCATTGATTATAAAATGTAAAGTGATCTCGTGTCACAAAGCTAAGTCATTTAACAACTGCCTAACTGATTATGTGTATGCTGAACAATCCCTCCATAAAAGAGTGCATGGGGCAATCTGTAACTATGTAATCCATTGTTTGGATAGCATTACTGTGCCTGTGGAAAGAAATAAGGACTTTCGGAAGGTTTAAATATGAAATGAAAATGCTAACATATATATTATTTACATTGCTTACTTATGTTTTTACTGCCAGTTTCGAGCCATTTTTAATCTTCCTATGTATTCCCCTCATAAAATCTTGGGTAAAACTACTGGCTTTAAAGTATTGCAGTTTATAAAGATGTTTGAAATTTTACTAGTGGTATAAATAATGAGTAAAATAATCTTCAATAATATTTATTTCAAATTCATCGATAAGAACCAAAAAGGACTATTAGATGTTTTATTGTTAGAGAGATAACATAGATATTAAAATAGAGCTAACTTTAAAATTAATTACTAAGTCACCTCATACGTGATAATGAAGAATAATTAAATCATTATCTTCACATAAGCCAAAAAATTATGAACCAACTATACATAAAATATACTCGTAGTACTGTTTAAGGTATAAAAACAATATTATTGCACAGTTCATTGTAAGCATTAAATTTTTACTTAAGCTGAATCACCATTTTAAGGTAAACTGAAAAATATTAAAATTGTGTATAACATAAAGGAAGGTTTTATTATAAAAACGAACAGAATATAACAGTAAATTGTACGGTCACTAACGCTTGACCCTTCAGTGGACGCATGCGGTCGTCTTGACCACGCTTTAGATAAACTTCAATAATTTTTATAATGATTCTAAACTATTTAAATAAATGTTATTTTAATGTATGAAATATCTAAAATTTTTAAAGTAAATTGTAAATATACTATTTTTAATGAATACATTTTCTTACAAAAGTAGTGAATTGGTGGGCGAAATAGACTCACTTTGACCTTTGGACCCAAGCTGGCGGCGCAGTGGTTCCACCCCCCTCGCCCTTCCCCTCAAATTTCCCTCAAATTCCCAAATTACCCTCAAATTTCCCTCAAATTCCCAAATTTCCCCCAAATTACCCTCAAATTTCCCTCAAATTCCCAAATTTCCCCCAAATTACCCTCAAATTTCCCTCAAATTCCCAAATTTCCCACACATTTCCCCCAAATTACCCTCAAATTTCCCTCAAATTCCCAAATTTCCCACACATTTCCCCTAAATTACCCTCAAATTTCCCCCCAATTACCCACTTTCCCTCACATTACCCACATTTCCCCCAAAATTCCCAAATTTCCCTCCAAAGTCCCTTGTTATACTATATAAAATACAGTCTTAACCTAACTTTTTCCATGTTATACTATATAAAATTCACTGTTAACCTTGTTATACTATATAAAATTCACTTTTTTTGTCCAATATGGCGTCTTTTTCCATGATATACTATATAAAATTCACTTTTTTGTCCAATATGGCGTCTTTCCCACCCACAACAACTCACACCCCGTGGGAAAATTCCCTCCCCAAAATTCCCTCATCCAAGATGGCAGTCTTTCCCTCCCAAAATTCCCTCCAAAAATTCCTCATCCAATATGGCGGACTATACACTATAATAAATGTAAAAATATGACAACCGGATCCAATATGGCGTCTTTCCCTCCCAAAATTCCCTCCAAAAATTCCTCATCCAATATGGCGGACTTTATACTATAATAAATGTAAAAAGATGACCACCGGATCCAATATGGCGGTCTTTCCCTTCGGGTACTTCCGGCGACCGTCGGCTACCTTCGTACGCTCTTAGCCTATGATGCACGCGTCGTCTGCTGGTCGGGCACGCATGCGCCCCTTGTTACTCTACTCATATATACTCTATGTGCTCGACCCGATCGTAGCGCTCCCAACAGCGAAACATAATATATATTAAACAAATTAGACAAAAAGCTATCAACTCTTCGTAGTCCAGTGGTTAGCGTACCCGACTCTGGTTGGTCAATGTCAGTAAGTAATTCAAAGCTCACATTCGTCATTTTTAATATTTACAATTCCATGCCAGTCGGATGCGAAACCACTCGAACACAATGTTGTTTTTTACTTCGATTGAATTGTGTTCAATTCATAACTAAATGACTCAAATTTCAACAATAAAAAATAACAAATACCGATTGCACTCCAATAAAAAAAACAAGTCAGAAAAAAAATTTAAGTATAAGGTATACTACGCTACAAACAGCTCTTTTTCAGGACTCCAATAGGCCTAGTCTCACTAGCCGCATTGTTTATTTTTGTCACCTCAATCAGAAGAAAATCCTGCATTTTATCAAATTGCAGCAAGTATGACACCTCTCACTCCCTCTCCAGACGTAAAGATCAAGTTTGATTGGTTCAATTCCCACACAAAGTGCACCATTTATTTATATTAAAAGTGTAGCAAAAATGCATTGTGGTTTATGATAACCGCTACGACCTCGCCTGATTAGGTTGCCGCTTCAATCCACACTTGTTGACCATGGCAGCAACAATCATAATAAGTAGAGTGCTAAAGAACAGAGAGGAGTTTCTAGGTTTCCACAGGGAGCTTCT
>JAQJVL010004693.1:0-15000 GCA_035578905.1 Stictocephala bisonia
TGTTATACTATACTGTACAATAATTTGTGCAGTAAATGATTAAGCGCTTATAAACATTGACATACTTTGTAACGTTGAATCAAGCGTAAGGGAAAGTGAGTTATGGTTTGTTCCATGAGGTGCCGTTCCGACTGGTGAGTGTGTGCTTGGTGAGTGGAGTGTGGGTCTGCGGGCTGTGCGGCCCCTCGCCAGACCTAACCTCGGTGGAACAGTTGGCTGCAAACTGGTGGCGACGGTCAGTCGTAAACCTGACAAGTGCCCTCCACAGTCCTGGCACAGCCCCTCCGTCGCTACAGCTCAATCAAGGCATACAAGGGTATGTTCCCACACATTGTTTCTGTACACGTATCTATTGAAATGAAAGCAGCATACTTGGCAAAGCACTGGCCTTGAAATATTTCACAAACTATATCAATTTGAGATCTGCCTCACTGATTCTGTTAATACTGGTTAATCCCTCCGTAAAAGAATGCAGGGGTCAACCTGTATGATGTAATACATTTGCCCCGGTTTTGATTTTAGCTGCTTTTTTTTGAAGATGGCTTTTAAAGGTCATTTTGTATACTAAGAAAGGATTTCTCAAAATTCCATTCCTAATTGGTAGGAACAGTCCCTTAACACGTTCAGTGCTGAGGACGCGTTTACGCGTCCTCGCTGTGCCTCGCGATGTGCTGAGGACGCGTTCACGCGTCCTTGGGTGCTCAGCTGTTTCCCGCCCTTTTCCCGCCCAGCTGATTAATGAACAACAAATAACCTCATATGCTCATGTTCTTTGGGAGTTAACCTATACGTGAGTACGTTTCGTTTGCAATTCGGATGTATGTGGTGTTGTGTGTGATTAATTAAAATGAGTGGTGACAATCCTAATAATTGCCGTAATCCTGACAATTTAACCGTGAGTGAGATTGAAAGGCACGCGATTTACGAATCAGATTCTGATGTATTTAGTAGTGGTGACAGTTACAAGCCGAGTGATACAGAATCAAGTGATGAAGAATATAACTTCTCAGATGGTGAGGTTGATAGTTCATTGGTTGTAGACTGCACTTCAAACACACTTAGTAGTAATACATCGCCTGCATCCAGCACACCGGCGACGCCAGCTAGTCCTACTAGCAGTACTGCACTAAATAATATCACTACACCGGTGCCATTGCCTGTGTCCAGCATACCGCCGACACCAAGTACGAGTACTGCACTAAATGTGATACCGGCGCCACGCCCTGTTCACGGGAGACGAGTACCCCGACCTGTGTTGCCTTGGAACGATATTCCACAGCTAAAAACCTTTCTTTTCAATGAACAAGTGGGGCTGAGAGTTCCAATTCCTGGTAACGAACCAATAGATTGGTTCTCTTTAATTATTGATGATCAGTTTCTACAAGGTATTATTAGGGAGACAAATAGGTATGCAGAAGAAATTTTCCTGTCTGAAAATACTAGAGAAAAATCCCGGATTTGTCAGTGGAAGGACCTAAATTTGACAGAATTCAAAACATTCTTGGGTATTTTGTTTCATACTGGGTTTGTCCGAATGCCCAAACTCCAAGACTATTGGAGTACAGATAAACTGTTCCGCACATGTTTTAGGGATTATATGAGCCGTGATAGATTTTTATTGATCCTCAGAGCTTTGCACATATCAGAAGATGACCAAAATGACAATGATAGGTTACATAAAATTAAACCTGCAGTTCAGTATCTCAATAACAAAATGAGCAATATTTACACACCTAGCAAGGAATTGTCATTAGACGAATCAATGGTTTTATATCGTGGCAGGCTTGTTTTCAAGCAATATATTAAAAATAAGCGCCACAAGTATGGTATAAAACTGTACATGCTCACGGAACCAAATGGCCTAGTTATAAGGTTTACAGTGTATGCCGGTGCCATGGATGTTTTATCAGGAGAAGGGCATGCTGAAAAGGTTGTCTTATTTTTGATGGATGACTATCTTGGTAGAGGTTACTCGATATATGCTGATAATTTCTATAATAGCATTTCCTTGACAAAAAAACTAATCGAGAAGAAAACCTACATCACGGGCACCCTACGTGCGGACAGAAAAGATGTTTCTCCTGAGGTTGTAAAAACCAAACTGAAGAAAGGTGAAACCATCGCTAAGTATTGTGATGGCATGATGGTAGGGAAGTGGAAGGATGTAAGGGATGTCGCCTACATAAGCAACCAGTATGAAAACGTCATGGAGGTCGCAGTGAATAGACGAGGAAAGGAGAAAGAAAAGCCATTACCAGTTATTGAATACAATAATTACATGAGTGGAATAGACCGAAAGGATCAGCTCATGAGTTATTATCCGTGCGAACGGAAAACCGTTCGCTGGTATAAGAAGATCATGATCCATATTCTCCAAATGGGAATAATAAATGCCCACATTCTCTACAATAAATATGTTATTGGAAAAAAACTAACATTGTTTGAGTTTAGACTGGCAATAATCAAAAGCCTTCTTGCATTTGGAGAAAATAACATTGCAGATAGAGAGGTTGGCGCTGAAGAAAGGGGAAGGCAACACGTACCAAGTAAACTACCAATAGGTGGCAATGGGAAACTGGCACGGAAAAAATGTAAAGTGTGTACACGTAATGGAATGCGTAAAGACACTTCTTATCAGTGCAAAGCATGTCCGGGTCAACCAGCGTTGTGCCTTCAAACATGCTTTGAAAACTACCACGCTTAGACAGTAGTGGGTTAGACGTGTAAATAGTGTAAATTATATATTTTTTTAAGTGTTAATTGTGGACTTTAGCAACATTCAGGAATGTAAATAAATGGTAAGTGTCCATCAAACAATTATTTGCATGTTTATTTTATAATATAGTAATATTTGTTGCTATAGGAACAAAGACGCGTAAATGCGTCCTCAGCACATCACATTTATATTTGATGCTATGTGCTGAGGACGCGTTTTTGCGTCCTTTTTATTTTTGTTGTTGTTTACATTGAAAAGTGTTATATTCTTCTTGACTGATGTTATAAACAATATTTTGAAGAGTAAAACATATGTAAGCAAATTTTTTTGGTTCAGCACAGGGCTTAGTGCAACAAAATCTAGTCAGCAGTGAACGTGTTAACCTTTATTCTTTTCAATAAGAGTAACATTGGCATTAATGTAATAATTTGTTTAAAATAGCCGATAAAAAAAAACACATCACAAAAGCTTGCCTAATTTGTATTTCATTGTAAAAAGTTTAAGGTCATTTGTACAAACTTTGACATAATTGCATTACTTTGTATGCACCTAAAGTAGGTTTGTAGGGCTTTCTAGACTACACAACTTTGTTATCCAGGATAACGGCAGCAGACTAAGCTTTTATATTGATGTGTTGTTTTATAGAATACCATAGAGGGATGGGTATGCAAGTGTAGAGAACCACTCCATAGCAATGCAAGGGCTGTTGGTTAGTCATATAGTATACAAGTCAGCCTCAAGTGTTTAGTCTGTATGAGTTTAACATTAAAGTGGTCAGTTAAATTTTTTGTTATCACTGAAATCTAGGAAAAACACTCTTTTAATATTATTTTATGTAACTTAAAAAAATATGCAAAACAATTTTAAGTTCTCCAAAACCCATGAAAATACAGAAAATTTATTTACAGGAAAGCATATATTTGAAATGCATTTAGTTTTATATAAATATATATATATATATACACGATTAGTTTATATATATATGTGAGGCGGAAAGGAAAAAAGGGACCTCTTCGCGGCAAAGTAAAAATGTCAGTACGGGCAGTTTTATCGATTGAGGTCAAAGATATCGATTTTCGGTTGTTTACATTCAAGTATGCTCCATTTCGTCCTTTACCGATTGAAATCGATTACAAAACTGTTGTAATCGAATAAAACATTCAAATTAATGATTAAAGTAGTCGATGTCTAGCTTGAGAAAAGGTACCTCTTCGCGCTTATGGAGAAATAACATTGCCGCGAACAGGTCCCTTTTTAAAACACACCAGATAGCTATGCAACACTCTGATAACTGCACTCGTACGAATTCTAGAGGCGACGAGGTGAACTACTACGAGTTTATTGTAAATCTAGAATGTCTTCTGTTAATAAAAATCCCCTTCTCGATCCCAATTACCTTTTCTTTACAGGTTTAAAATCCAAATAGTTTTAGTAGTTGTACTGACACACCTAAAACTGCATGTTAGGCTTTGATTATTGTATTATAAACTATTGATATTATTATTAAGTAATACAGTCTATTTTTGATAAGTTAATGTACTGTAGAAACAATAAATTACGGGAGTTTTGTGCCACAGTAGGGAGGACAGTTGGCAGCTCGGCGAACCGCTCTCGGTTGAACCATGGCGATGCAGACAATTTTGATGTTGTTCATGTTTTGTATGTGATTTCAAGCAGTCTTATCGTTGTGACTGTCTTGTGCATATCTCAATGCGGTTGTTGTAAGTAACCATGGCTGAAGACAAAGTAATAAAGATCTTAAACAACATAGGAGTTAGTGGTGATAGAGTAACTGATGAAGATTACAATGTTTATTCTGACTCTTTTACTGAAAGATGTTTAAGTAGTGATGAAAGTGATATTGACGAACCGGAACCACTGGAACAAGAATGTGTACTTTCAGAGACGTCATTGTTAAACAACATTCCACACGTGGATGATCTTTCTGTAAGTAACCTTGATAATCTGATATATATTGATGATGTTATAATCGAAATAGAAGCAAACGGGAATCCCCAGGATATTGTTGATGAGAATGATGGTGGTGAAGATTTGGTTAACGTTGATAACTTTAATAATGAATTATTTGACCTTTATGATCGTGAAACTGACCTTACCTTGGTAAATAATTATTTGGATGGTGGCTGTGGCTGCAAGGCAAATTGTTGTGAGTTGTTTTCTGCCAATGAATTTTTGTAAATGCGCTATGAATGTGCAGAGATAGATCATTATCATGATCATATTAACATACTAGATCAAGTGATCTTAGGCCAACTACGATGCCTTACATCAGATGGTACATTAACTTCTGATTGTAAAAAAAAGCAATATGAAAGGAAAGGTACATGGACCAATTACATGCTAAAAGGTAAGTCAGTTTGTACAGCTACGTTTATGTTTGGCCATAAAATAAAAATAAAAAGACTGAAACGTATCACAAAAATGTACAAATCTACAGGATTGGTTGCTAAGGAACATGGCAACACGGGTAAACTAAAAAAGAATGTTACATCATTTTCAGACACTGAGTTTGTAGTTGTTTATTAACAACTATGCAGAATACTGCTATAATACTACCCGGTCGAAGCAGTACACAATACCAAACTAGTCTTAGGTTACTACCATCGAGTGATTCCAAATTAAAAATATTTGAAACCTATAAGGCATCGTTTACTGATGATATGCCTCAAAAGCCTGTGAAATTTAAGGTTTTTACAAACATCTGGCGAAGTATCTGTCCAGATATTGTTGTGATGAAACCTAGGACAGATTTGTGTGCCTTATACCAAAAGCATTACACTTCTGGAGCAGCAATGGCTCTAGTTTCCGAAGATGAAAAATGAAAACCATAGAAAAAATGAAATCACATCTTCAAACTGTTGTGAAAGAAAGAAAGTATTATAACGACTCTATTAAAAAGAGTAGGGAAAACATTAAAAATAACGATACTTCGATGGTACACTACAGCTTTAACATGGCACAGCAGGTGCATATACCCAGTAATCCCATGCAACCTGGCCCGATATATTTTTTAGCGCCATTTAAAGTAGGGATATTTTTGGCGTAATGTGTGAGACAACAAACCAACAATGCAACTACCTCATACCAGAGAGTGCAAGCACAACAAAGGGATCCAACCTCATTGTAAGCCTATTTAACCATCACATTGAACGCAACAACTTAGGTGAACACACAATGCTTATCCATGCAGACAATTGTGTGGGTCAAAATAAGAACAATATTTTAATAGGTTACCTGGCATGGAGGGTTTGTCAAGAAAAAAACAAATCAATCATTTTGTCTTTTATGCCAGTAGGTCACATGAAATTTGCCTGTGATTGGGCCTTCGGCCTTCTGAAAAAGAAGTTCAGAGTTACATATTTATCGGCCTTAACTGAGTTAGTTGACTGTATCAATGACTCAACGCCAACTTCTAAAATAAATGCGGCAGATATGGTGGCTAATGAACAAGGTGAAGTATTAATCAAAATCCATGATTGGCTAAAGTTTTTTCAGACTAATAGTGCCAAAAAAATACCGCTCATAACCAAGTATAACCATTTTGAATTTAGTACAGAATTCAAAGGTAAAGTACACTGCAAAACCGATCTTGAAGACAACGTGTATGTTCACCAAGTATTCGATACCGAAAATGGACCTAACGATTTCCCCAAAGAAATAGTTCCCCAAGGAATGACTCCAAAGAGGAAGGAGTATCTCTACAAAAACATCAGGGAATATTGCAAAGAAGAGTTCAAAGATGTTTTGTGCCCTCAACCAGACCCATTAGTCCAGCCTGAAGACCCTGATGAGCCCAATGAACCTGTTCCAGGGACTTCGACGAAGTGTGAAGGATCATCGAGGAAGCGCCTCAAGCGTTCAGTATAAAAAAATGCTGAAGATGGATGTTGAAGCAAGACCTTTTTATGTCAATTTTTAAAGGACATTTACGCTAGTTTTTTTACCCTTTTACCCCAGTTTTTTACTAACTGTTATTAAATTTTTATTTCTTATTTAAGACCTTTCTTTACCATTTCTTATAAGACATTTCTTATAACATTTATTTGTAATTAATTATGATTTTGTATTACTTTATGTCAATTTTTAAAGAACATTTACGCTAATTTTTTACCCTTTTACCTCAGTTTTTTACTAACTGTTATTAAATTTTCATACTTCTTATTTAAGACCTTTCTTTACCATTTCTTATAAGACATTTCTTATAACATTTATTTGTAATTAATAAAGATTTTGTATTACTTTGAATAATTGAATTGTGTTTTTCTCGAAATGCCCACTTCTACTTCAAAAAAATTCAAAAGTTCGTAAATTTAAAAAATAGTCGTTGATAAAAATTTTTTTACACAAAAATGTTTCTTTTTTAAAGCTTATTTCAAAAATTTTAATAACTAAAAAGCGGAAAATGCCGCCAGGAGGTTGCTTTCGGGAGTTTTGCGATTCGTTATGGATAAATAACATAGGGCCGCGAAGAGGTCCCTTTTCTGAAATATCACTTTTCACGACATGCTTGGATAAAAACATTATTTTCTTGAAAACTACTGTGAGTTAAGACAAAAGTAGATATTCCCATTAAAGACGACATTTAGAGCTTTCTTTTGATACCAAAATTGTTGCTTAAATATAAAAAATATATGTTTTATGCTTATTTTAAATTTTCAAATCGATTTTTCTTAAAATGGCCTTTTTCTCTCACGTAATTTCAAAGTCCTCTAACTTAAAAAAAAATCGTAGACTCATGGGATTTGCGCCAAATTGTTAGGAATTAAATGAGGATTTCAAAAATATCAATAACTCAAAATCGAAAAATGCCGCAAAGAGGTTCCTTTTTCCTTTCCGCCTCACATATATATATATATATATTATACGATTAGTTTTCCCCAGATTTGTCAAAATAATTTTAGTAATTTTTAATTTTTTTAAATCTTAACAGTAGAAGTTGACATTCCATAGGCCACACACAGATTTTAAGGTATTTCCTCTTACATTTACTACTCAAATAATGAAAATATTCACTTTTATATCATGATATAAGTTCAGTTCGGAAAGAATGGAAATGTTCAAGCAATACAAGTCTATCTTTATTTTATAAAATTGCAAGAACACAACTATGTGCCTGGACACTTTGTTAATTACGTACATGTTTTCATCCATTATCTTGTCAATTTCACTTCTCCTATTTCCATTATCTCATTCTATTTTTTACCTCTACAATAAACTAGAAAAAACAGCAATAAATCTTTATAGATTGAGTTGTTAGTTTGAGAAAAAATGTAACCATAACAAATACATACAAATTTGGCAACCAGTAATATATGAGACGTTGACACAACATTCTATGTATTTTAAGATGAATATGAATGATGATATGAGTGTAATATAGATGGTCTCACTTGTAAAAGCGTTGAAAGTAAAACATTTTTTTATTCAATACTCAAGTACTGTACTAGATACAATTAAACATTTTTATTCTATATGTAATTAGTTTTTAAGCTGCGAATTATATGTGGTACTAAACTTCTTCATGATCCATTTAGGATGAAGTCAGCAGTATACTGCAGCTGTGGTCTTTTCCCAACTTATGCTACGGTAGTATAATCTTGTCAAATTTTTAAGTACTTTCATTTCCCTGGCTCAACTTCTCATACAGCTTTAACCTATTGCGGATCACTGACGAGCTCAGCTCGCATGCAGTGGCTGGGCCTAGCGGCACAAAGCTCGCATGAGGGATCTTCTTTTACTTTTACCTCCAAATAGTAACAATTGAGCCTACTAGATTGCGTAAGCGTCTCTATTCATCAACTGGGTATTTTTTTAAACGGGTTTCATTTATAAAAATTTTCATAAATATCCTATACATCGGAGTAGTAGAAGCAGTTTTTATTTTGTTCAGTGATATACTGTATTTAGTTTAGATATAGTAGGTTTCTGTCCAAGTCAGTGCACCGATATTGTAAGTGACATTGAGGTTAGTGAAACAGACGGATGAGGCAGTTGTTGTTGCCAAGCTTAGTCTATTCGATGACTCAGACCTTGATATCTTTTTGACCCGAACTGCGTGCCCTATATCTAGATTACGACTCCGACATCGTCCCCGCCACTCTATAACCTCGCTTGCTACCTGTCCTGTTGCCACTGCTATATCGCCGATACTCCAAAAGGCCACTGTTACATCTAAGCAATTATTACCAATTACCCGCAGTTTTATAGCGGCACACTGTTATTGCTCTGCCGGCTGCTGTGCAAATTAATTCGTACCTGCTAGGGGCGCACACGTACAAATAATTCGATCTGCAATGGGTTAACCCTCCTGTTGTTAATTGCCGATGCATCGGCAATTTAGTACGTCTCGTAAATGTTAATTGCCGATGCGTCGGCAACTGTGCAGTCCATTGTTACATATGCTATTCTGGCATTATCGTTCCGTCAATAATACTCTATGTGGTATCAATCGAAACAGGAGATGATACCGAATAATCAATAGTCGAGTATGATCGATTACACGCATCGAGAGAATTGTGATTTGTTTACAAAATAGCTGTAACAGTCAGTGAAGGAGGATCGGCCATGTTGACTCGCCGGTGTTTACGTTTGTTTTTTGTCCTTTCCAATTATTGCTGATCAAATCATTTGTATATATTGTATACATTTTTAAAGTTTACTAAATTTTGAACAAGATGGCTATCCTGGATTTGTTTGTTTGTGTTGTTTTATTTCTATGGTAACAGTGAAAACTTTTCTAGAACAATGAAAAAAAATGTTTTCTTCAGTTTTGGATGCACAAAATTTTTCAGAATGAAGGTATGTACATAAAACATATTGTAAAATATTCAGTGTAATATAACAAATAAAATGATATATAATAGTATGTATTTTTAATAAAAAATAAATTTAATATTATTTTTCAAACAAATGTCTGGAAATCAAGCTCATGTTGACTCGCCGGTGTTTACGTTTGTTTTTTGTCCTTTCCAATTTTTGCTGAGCAAAAAATTTGTATATATTTTTAAAGTTTACTAAATTTTGAACAAGATGGCTATCCTGGATTTGTTTGTTTGTGTTGTTTTATTTCTATGGTAACAGTGAAAACTTTTCTAGAACAACGAAAAAAAATGTTTTCTTCAGTTTTGGATGCACAAAATTTTTCAGAATGAAGGTATGTACATAAAACATATTGTAAAATATTCAGTGTAATATAACAAATAAAATGATATATAATAGTATGTATTTATAATAATAAATATATTTTATATTATTTTTCAAACAAATGTCTGCAAATCAAGCTAAATCCGCCTAACATTTTGAGAGTACATAGTCAACACTATGAGGGTTAATGAGTGTAAGTTTTACCAATGCAAAGTACAAACTTAAAACTTTATATTGTTAATTATTTTATGCAGCTGCCTCTTTAAATACTATTACTGTTTGCAGAAATCACATTTTTTCATAGCTCAGTTATTAAAAAAAGTTTGTTAACACTAATAAAAACTATGATTTTGTTCATGCATTGATTTTGTAATAAATTAATTCAACTTTAACACAAAACCTCTCATTTATTTAATAAACGTATCGGTACATCTAACCAAATGAGTTTTTATAGAAATATTTTAAAATTTCTAAGGCTCCTCTCCATGACACAAGAACTGCTAGCAAATAATAACCAAGAGTTGCAATTACTCAACAAGAAAGAAGAGATCGACTTCTTCTTTCAATAAACTTATGTTACTTGTTGATAAAAAATGATGATTTCTATACATGTGAATTATTACTTCTAACAAAAACTGTATGTACTTCAGTAACCACTGAATACCATTATCTGAAAATACATGTTATCTGCCATGACAAAATGAGATAGGTAAGACTACAAAGAAATTCAACACTATTTACAGTAATAAATTAGTTTTCATGATTACAATCAAACATTATTTTTAAATCAAAAGATTTAATTAATTAATTGTAGATGTGTAGTTTTATAAGAATGATAAATGTATAAAACAATTCTTAAAAAAAAGGTTAGGTTAAAGGGCACTAGGCCAGGAATTAGTATATTAGAGAGATAGGACATCAGCAAACTTACCTTAAAAGACAAGTTCACTAACATCAGAGTAGTAGTCACAAACACAAAGTAGACATATCTCACAAATTTTCAACACCACAGGCATTTTCTTCAGGTGAGTAGAGGGAGAGGGAGAGGGAGAGCTCTCCCTCTACTCACCTGAAGAAAATGCCTGTGGTGTTGAAAATTTGTGAGATATGTCTACTTTGTGTTCGTGACTACTACTCTGATGTTAGTGAACTTGTCTTTTAAGGTAAGTTTGCTCATGTCCTATCTCTCTAATATACTAATTAAAAAAAAAAAAAAAAAAAGAAAATACAAGCAGATACTTACATATACAGTTATATTTACTGATTGAAAAAAATCTGTAATGGTTTTTTTTGTTTCTTCTTACATAAACAGTAAGTTATGGCTTTCTCTTCAATATTTTTTAGCATTAAAATGTTTGCCTAGTCAATTTTACTCTCCTCACACCAACATATTAAGGTCTTAGCAGTTAAAATGGCTTAGTTTTAAACAATTAACAAAGGAAGTAGCAGAATTCAAACAAATTAACAAGACAGGAACAGAAAAGCAAATAAGAGTACGCTCATAGCATATTGAATGGTGTGAGTCAGACAGCCGGTAGGAGGGAGAAGCGTCTGTCGCAACTGGTCTGTATATTGGCACAATGATGTAGGATTAAGAGCGAGTTGAACAGTTAAATGTCAGACTATCAAGAGTCAACTGTTCACCGCTACCTAACCACCACATCTGTGACCACCATTACAATAACTAAAGTGTATAAATCATATTTAGTTTGGTTTTTATTTCACTATTCCGTTGTCTTTCCAGATTGCTGCTTGTCCATTGCGATATCGGTAAGTTTGTGCTCTGTCACAACTCCTCCAACAAGAAGGACTCTAGGCCTGCGTCTGACGTGTTGAGAAATTTTTACTATCACACAGCTCAACATCTTTGTAAGCAAGGTTTGTATTGTTTTTATGCAATTTCTTGCTTAGTATGTGATTTATACAATTGATAAGTCATTAAATGAAAAAAACTGGACACACTTATATCTTGATGTAAACCAGATATAAGTGATATAGAAATTATAGAAACGATGAAACAGACAGTGCATGCTGATAATGAGCTGGACAAAAACATGCCAGAAATGTTAAATGATTCGTGCAAATAATGTTGAGTGTTAGTTAAATACAATAATTTTGAAAAAATGAAGAACTGAATTGACATTCTGATTGTTGCTGTTATTGTTACACCTGTCTGTGTATTGCATATGAACCGAAGAAAACTTTTAATGCACTCCAGTACAACAGAAAAAACTAAAAATATGAAGGAACATTGTAGAAATAATACTGGTTAAATTACCTTTTTTCCTGTCAACAGTTCTTCAAACATAATCTGCAGGTTATCTTTGAAGAACTGCGTTTAAACATAAACGCAGATTATGTTTGAAGAACTGTTGACAGGAAAAAAGGTAATTTAACCAGTATTATTTCTATAATATAACAGTTCTGGAGGCTAATAAAACAAAATGAATAAAATGAACATTGTAGACTAAATAATTTGCCAAAAAACATAACAGATTTTATTCAATAATAAGTACATCTTTGGCTTTCAATAAGATATATGTGTATTATATATTCAACGAGTAAAGTACCAAGCTTTAGCTCAGTTGAGGGTTCAAACCTTGGGCCTTGCACTCCGCAATCCGGTTCGATATCGATACATACAATATAGGATTAACTTTTTTGGGATAGCAATCGATGAAAAGATAACATTTGTGATTCATTAACACTGAGCATGGACTTTCAATTAACTGGCCAGCCAATAAATTCAAATACATGCAGATGAGCAACTTTCATGCTTGTAGTATTTAGCAGCATGGTTAGCCAAATTATTAACACACATATCACTCTGTCCCAATCAACAAACGCTGTTGACTGTCCATGAACCAAATACTATAGGAGTAAAACATCAAGACCCTCACGCCATCTTACAGACATGTGACATTGACGTAATAATGTGTAGCTTTTAATAACATTTAACACAAATGTATAATGTTTTACTAAATATACTATGATTACTAGATCATGTTTTATTTTACTAGATAATGTTTTCCAGATCTGCCACAAAAGGTATTGGAGGCGTACTGGTGTTCAGAATACCACAAAGTACATGCTCTCCGTTCTGCCAGCAACTTGCTCTGTGTTCTCTTCTCATCAGCTGTACCCACCCATACCATGAGGTATGTGTGTTATTTGGCCTATCCAACCAGCAGCAGCAAATTCATGATACATTTATTTTTGTAAGAGAAAAGCACTTACTTATTCCGTCGTACAGCTCCTGTGTGAATAGTAAAAAAAAAAAAAAATCATTTATTTTTCCATTAAAGTCAATGCCTTTTTGTTTTATTTTAAGGTCTATGAAAGTTCAATTTGAAACATTTTGAATATTTATTATGCTTCTATTGGTACAGTTAGCAGATAACGAAATAGAGTTGCAATTTCTTGTACCTACAAGCAGGATTGATTTCTAATTAATCAAAATCTTAGGAGAGTCAGTGGCAGAGCGGACTAAGGCATCAGGACTTTGAGCCTGTGCTAGAGATAGGGAAGGTTTGAACCATGCTTGGTCCAGAACTTTTATTAGTTATGAATGCCCACTTTGTGCTATACTGGTTATCCCTCTTACTTTGTATTAAGTTTCCCACACAGATTAACCCATTGCGGATCGCGAAGCGTAGCACGTGCCCGGGCCTAGCGGTACGAATTGATTCCGAAAACGGCGCGGTACCAGCCGACTTCGCGCTTGTCTGCCGGCTTAGTGCGCTCGCAAACTCTACAGGTTTTGTTGTTACTTACGTCACATAAACACTTCACCGACCTTATTGGACTAAAACATAATTATATTAAACTGCAAAATATTTAAAAACTAAGGTTACATAATATTTTACTTTTCAGTGATATTGAAAAGTATTCGCTATATTCACTACGGGTTTCAGTGAAATTGAATATAAAACTTTGTACATCCGGCGGTGTCCCGGGAATAACATCGGAATCAATGTCACTCAAATTAGCAAGCTCGTCACTATCAAAGTTAGTGTCCGAATAATTCTGTAATCGAGGACATAATCGCACTACAGACCCATCGTCACCCTCTATATCACTCTCAAGGTCACTTGGTTCTAGTCTGTCTAACTCAGACGAACGTAAGTTATCCGCCATTTTCTGGCAGTCACGCACTCGAAAATATATCCTACCAAACGCAACGACAGAACTCCTCAAACTATTTAGAAACAAATTATTTATCGAAAACGAGGAATGTTTTGAGTAAACAGGAACAGAGATAAGATAAGCAGACAAACTGATAAGCGCCCCAGAACATCTGCGTGCATTCTAAAAGTGGACATTGACCTTGAATGACGCAATCGTAAACAGCAGGTGCAGCGACGTGAACGTCACGTCGCTGAGCTTTCAGTCCACCCGCGCGCAGGACGTGAACGCGACGTCTTTGATCCGCAATGGGTTAATAGTCTATGGGGAATGGGCAGAAGAAGCATATTGAACTCTCCTAAAAAAATCCAACAAAAAAATTTATTAAAAACTGAACTTGAGTGTGCTATAACTTTTTTAAATAAAGAAAACTCACCAGCTCACGTGGTTCTGCTGGCCTGAGCATGAACATTTTTCAGTGAGAGAATTACTGACCATTATCAACTTTGGACCATTCACTCCAAAATCTGAAGGCTTAGCCACTGAGTTACTTTGCTGGTAACTTAGTATATTAGAGAGATAGGACATCAGCAAACTTACCTTAAAAGACAAGTTCACTAACATCAGAGTAGTAGTCACAAACACAAAATACACAAAATCTCACAAATTTTCAACACCACTGGCATTTTCTTCAGGTGAGTAGAGGGAGAGAGAGAGAGACACTGAAATGACTTCCACTATTGCTGGGTAGGTGGCTGTGGTGGGGGGGTGTACATCCATAGAGCAACACTCAGGTGTAGATGCAGTATTTCAGTTAGTATATATATAAAAATATATATGAAGTTTGCTGATGGGGAAGGGGTTGAAGGGAAGTGGTCTCTTATGTTCAGATTAGGTGGGTCACGGGATTTTGTTATCCATTGGTGTGCTAATTCCATCCTTCGGAGTTGGGAACTATTGGCATGGGAAGGAAGGGATCTGATTACCTTAGTGGT
>JAQJVL010004693.1:20000-42153 GCA_035578905.1 Stictocephala bisonia
TTACACTGGGTTATGTTGAATTGATCAGAATTGTTTGTTGTTGCTGTAAATGTATTATAGATGCTATTTTCTGCCTTTGCTAGGTGTGTGTATGCGTAGTCATTTTCTTGGAAAGGTGATTGAGCATTTGTATTTGGAAATGAAGTCTCAAAAATATTGTTTGCTTTTTCTTGCTCCTCCCTCCGACAAACGCTTTCCCTATACTTGGTTGGTTGTTTTGGAATACATACGTTGTCTATTTTCTCATTACATTTTCTATTACCTATTGTCCTTTTATTTTGGTTAAAGTTCTCTTTTTCGATGTTTCCTGAATTATTTTCAGTTTTCAGGTAATCGGTGGAATTGTTAGTTACTTGAGGTATAATGCTATTTTCTAAATTATTTTTATTTTTACTATTATTACACTGGGTTATGTTGAATTGATCAGAATTATTTGTTGTTGCCGTAAATGTATTATAGATGTCATTTTCTGCCTTTGTTAGGTTTTTGTAGCAATTTTTTTGGAATGGTGATTGAGCATTTATATTTGGAAATGAGACCTCAAAAATATTTTGTGGTTTTTGGTGGTTCTCCCACTGACAATCATTTGCCCTACACTCGGTTGGTTGTTTTGGAATACATAGGCTATCTACTTTCTCATCACATTTGTTATCACATGGGAATCTTTTTCTTTGCACCTGAGATTTATTTGATTTTTTATCAATACTGAAATAAAAATAACAGCCACAGCCTTTTTTAGAAAGTGGGGGACCACAATTAGGTGTACAGTTTTTACTGGTTTCACCTGTGTTTAGTGTTTTAGTGGCCATTGGCTTATCTTCAGCTCTATAATTTATATACTCTTGAGTTTGAGGATTGTTCGCTTCTTTCTTCTTCTTTTCTTCGCAAAAACAATCACTTTTCTTTACTGAACAACATTTGCATTTTTTTCCACCAAATAGCAATTGCCAAAAAGATTTACCTTTGTTTTGTTGTCTTTTTAGCTTATGGTAGCTCATTGGTTTTTGATATATTTGTTGATCTGTTTGTTCAGGGTTTGCAAAACCTCCATTTACAGGTTCCATCTCCAACAGAATGCTCTGAGATTCAGATATCAGTTTCTAAAATTATATTAGATAATTGCTAATTTTGGCTAGTAAAACAGTAATAAATAACATTAATTTAAAATTAACACTAACCAAAAATGTTTTGCTGATTTGTTTGTTGTTTTGCAACCAGCTGCTCAAAATATTTGTAATAAATTCATCTATTGGTAGTTAGCTTTTGTCCATTTGCTCACCCAAACTTTCTATATCAATGCACATATGAATACCTTTTTTAAAAATCTATTTTTTCTAGATGAAGTTTAGTAGGTTCTCCTAAAAGTTGTAAGAAAACAGTTGAATCCATCATAAAGATAATGTCATAGTTCTAAATATCCAGAAAAATTAAATACTTAAATAATTCTTATACTGTAATCATTTATTTTTTATTTCAGTGCTAGTGGCACTTTTTACTAACTATTCCAACATTGTTATGGGACAATGTCAAAACCTATCAAGGTAAATTTGAGGACCTCATCCACCTCCCTCAAGCGTGACTGTGTATCCAGTTATTTAGAGACTGAAGAAGAGGCCAGTGGCCCCGAAATATTTCACTATTCAATTCTTTGTTATGTGATTGTGTCTATCTACAGTGTATCAGTCTACCGAGTTTATCAGCTATGCTGCTTTCCTTTCATTACTACTGAATTACTTGATAGTCTCCCACTGGAAGCACTGATGTGCCGTGGTCGTCATATGGTTGGCCCGTTTCTCACTCATTAAAAAATTCCTTCAAGGGATAGTAAGACTTCTTGAGAAGGAAGTCAAAAGTACTAACCACTAAGTTAGCAAGAGAGGTCTCTGTAATAACAAAATAATATTTAGTTACTCGGTTGTATAGTGCTAGTTAGTAAGAAATATGTGTAGTAAGTAATATAGATTTCATACGAAACCTAAAGAAACTGTTAATTTACAATTATAGTGTTGGACAAATTCATTAAATAATGGAAGCTATAAATTCAGTTTATAGCTTCCATTATTTAATCAATAGGAATAGCCTTTGTCGGTGTGGTGATTCAGTGCCTAAAGCTTCGGATTGAGGAGGGCAATTTCCAAGGTTCGAATCCTCACTGAGCCAATGGTCGGTACTTCACTCATTGAATAAAGTTCACGCATAGGCTTGCAAGCCCATGTGAACTGGCAAGCAAAGTTAAAAAAAAAAAAATAAATAAAAAAAATAAAACCATGATTATTTATTCTTATAGTTTAGGCATGTGCCATTTTAGCTGACCACAGTCACTTATATTGGACTGCCTTATGGTGTTGAAAAATGCAATGGTCTAAGATATAGGATCACCCACTTTTTTCACATTTAAGACTGCTCAAATAAATTACACAAATCGACTCTGTGATAAATCATTTTTTTAGTTACACAAAGAACGTTATTTGTTTTCTTTGTCCCAGCTTCATGTGCTAAAGGTTCTCAGTTCGATCCCAATCAGAGTCAATACATTTTGAGAAGCATCAGCTGATAACCACCGGCTGTTCATTAGTCATTGGGCTATTAATTAATGACACTTTCTAAGGAATAGTCTACCTTAGTTTGTGACTACATTCGCTCATATACACTCATCACACTCATTCGAAATCCATATTCGCCCATATCTTGACGATCGGCGTCTTATGAATAAATAAAAAAAATAAATAAATAAAAATATAAAACATATTTTTTGGGCAGTTTTTATATTATTTTTCATTATTTGCCAACTTTTGTGTACGGTTTGTTTGTTTGGCAGTGTTGTTATTTTATAACCTCAATTATATAGACCTACATATCTCATCTAATAAGAATATTTTACCTGTAATTTGGTTAGTTAGTGAGCTCTACTACTACAGCTGATTTAAACTGAATTATATTTATATAGAACTACACTAGCGCTCCACAACTGCACCCCAAAACAGCTGATAATTTGAGACACAAAATTTAACATTGGATGAGAAATCTATGTGTATGTATATAATCAGGGGTTACACATATAATTTTGGTAATTTAAATTTAGTCTGTGTGGATATATATTTTTAAATGATTACACTTTAACTTCTTTGGATTGAATTTTTTCAATCAACATATTTGTTTGACAAATGTTTTGTTAACCTATGAGGAGTTGCACACGGTGGATTCCGTCCAGCCTACCCCCCCTCAAGGTTCCTATACAAGAGGTTGCCTCATACAAGTAGTACACATCTGTATCACACAGGTAACATTTACTTCATAGGGAGGCCTCAGCTGTAGTTTTTCTACCTTCATTGCTGTAAAAACAAAACAAACCGCAACAATGTAAAACATCTGATATTCATACTCTCGATGAGACTTCAGTCTGCGGTGTTAAATTTTGAATATGGTTTTATTTTGATTGTAAATTCATATGATTACAACTGATTTTAATATTGATATTATTTTTAGTAGTTACTAATTAAGTATAACTCAGCAACACACGAAAAAAGATAATTTGCTGCTTTAAATTATTATTATGATAATTAATAATGAAAACAAATACAATAATTCTGGAATTTATAAAATTAAATGTTCAACTTGTCCTAAAAAAATATTACACTTGGCCAAACAGGAAGAAATTTAATAGAAGATTCAAAGAACATATACCAAAAAACAAACATCAAAATTTATCAACATTTTGCTGAACATTTAAATACAAAAAAACCACAATATTACATCAATTGAAGAAAATTTAAGACATTATCCATTTTGCACCTAAAAGTAAAAAAACTAGATCCATTGAAATAAATTTTACATATACAAAAACACAAAAGAAAAACCCATCATTATTACTCAACGATCAAATAAATTTTCACTTCAAATATTATGTTTGATTCTATCATGAAGATACAAAATTATAAAATTTAACAAAATCTACAACTTATCCATCCTACTGTTTTATATTTAAATTTTTAGAATATCAGCTGTTAAATTTAATTATTCTCTAAAGATATAAATTTATAACCCTATTTGTATTCTATGTTAAACTGATGATGGTCTTTCGAGACCAGAAAATCGATTGTTAAAACATTAAAAAAATCAAGAAATGATTCTAAGTGTAGTTCTTTTATATATTTTTAAATTATACTAAAATACCAGAAATTTAAATAATTCTAAAATAATCTTGAAAACAATACATTAATGGTATTTATTATGTATTTTTATCTGTTCAGTGCGTTGTGTTGAAGGCACAGAATAAGTAATTCACTTACTCTGTGGTTGGCGGTCTCCCTCTGACATCACAACTCAGCTTATGAAATGAGCAACTCTTTGCAAAGGAACCTGACTTCCCTCTCATACTTCAAATTGTCTCACCTAGTCCAGTCAAAGTCCCCCAATCCTAAAAGTGGTTGTCACGTCCACCCCACCCCTTGTCAGTCTGCAGACGGCTTTGAACAGTACACGGTAGAATCCACCACATGCGACTCTTCATGCTTGTTTTAATTAATTTGTAAATTGTGTAGTTCTATTTAGTGTTTTTATGTGTGTTCTACAATATGAATAGAAAGGAGGAAGAAAGGCTACAGAGACTTTTAGAAAGTTTAGAGAAAGAGGAAAGATGGCAAGAGGACATTTTCCAAAGTAAATCATTTTATATCCATTCATAAAAAAGGTAATAGCTGGAGGGTAGAATTTTAAGACACACTCTATATATACATATATGTCACTAGTGCCAACGTACATCCCACTCATATTGTTTAAGTTTGAAATACACTCTTTTCCTCAATATATGATGACAGTATGCAATGAAATACGTACGTATAATCATATTATTTGTTTATTATTAATTCTCAAAAAGTGAGAGTATGGAAGACATGAATTGGTATTATTTTATGTTACAGATTAATGACTCAACAAACGCTGCATGCCATTGTGACAGACAAACAGCTGTGCTGGTGAATCATCTCTCAAGTTCGTACTGAAGCAAAATACTGTACTCCTAACAAGTACTGAACAACCTCAGTTATCCGGCCTAATGTGGCGGCAAGTCAAGCGGGATACTCTTAAAGCCAGTTAAAACACAACTCAAAATTAACTCGGTTTTCTATATATAAAAAAAAAAAAAAAAAAAAAAAAAAAAAACCAAGATTCAACAACTCATATCGGAAAGTGAGAAAGGAACGTCTACAATTCCACGCAATGCAAATCATGAAGGCATGGCAAATTTGCCGGCGTGGTGGCTCAGTGACTGCGAAGAGCAAGGCCCAAGGTTTGAATCCCCACTGAGCCAAAAGTCGGTAATTCACTCGTTGAATAAAGTTCAAATACAGGCCTGTAGGCCAATGTGTGTGAACTGGCATGTGAAGTTAAAAAAAATTTTTGTTGACAAAATCTTGTATCTCATGAGACATACATTAAAAACAACTGTGTAGAATTTAATTTAAAATTCTACTGTCATGGTGGACAGTATAATTTTTGTGATTTGAGAAGAATGTACAGAAACTACATCTTTTAAATGAAAGAGAACATTTTTTTTTACCACTCCGCCACAGTAAACAAAAGACTGACAATGTGAGAGTGTGAACATAATAAACTCTTCCACTTCCCCATATGAGAATGGACTCTTCCAGCCACTTTGTTACAGAAGTAAACAAATTGCCAGCTTGAATTTTCAAATACATTATACACAGTGACAACCGGTAATACACAAGTTAAAAGAACAGGCCTGCAATATTCAATGCGAAAAACTAAACACACATGTTCAAGATTTACTGTGGGGATGAATGTTCCACATATTTGTCTGATTGTCAAGCCGTATGACATGGGCAGCCAGATTAAACTAGCTTTATAATCGAGGTTGCACTGTATTTTTCAGAAAAAAAAAAAAAAAAATATAGTGTCTAGGTAAAATGTACGATATCAATATTTTAACATAATTTTTTTAGTCAGGGATCTGTGGTTTATTTTCCTTCAATATTTTATCGATTTAGTGCCGGAATAAAGTGATGATTAAACATAAAACATTTGCTAAACTCAACATATGTTTTTGTAAATTCTTGTAAAACATGCAATGGGTATGTTGTTGTACAATTAGCATGAAGAGTTCCATAGGCTTTTTTGGAGACTAAACTTCTAAGCTCAAACATTTTTTTAACTTAACATTTTACTTAGGCTCCAACAGCATTGACTTCGGCTTGATATCCCACCTTTAATTTAATATATGTTGTCGCTTTCTTTAATTTAAAAAAAATATATTTATTAATCCTGCAAATTAATTTTTGTATACATTTTTTTTACCTGTTACGGCATCTTCATATTGTTGAACTAACTCTATAAAAATATAAAACACATGTTTAAAAGAAAATATCATTTATAAATATTAACATAAACAGATAAGTAGTAAACATTTAGAAAACAAGGTTTTTGAGTTATCCATGTTTTGTGCTAATTCGAAGGCATGAAAAATGTCAGTTTCAGAATATAAAAATAACGAGTTTTAACAAACACAACTGTTATTTATTTACCCTGATGCAACAAATTTAAATTGAATATATTGAAATGAATTTATGTTAAAACACTAATAAATGTAAATGGAATACGACATGTTGTATAGGTTGTGAAAGATAAAAAATCAAATGTTAAAGTAGTTCTGTTAACAGAGTGGTCAAGATAAATAGTACGTAAGGTTTTTAGTCCTTGTATTATCTTAATGAGGAAATGAAATACGCATAATAAAATCCAATGGTGACAACAGACCGTGGATTTGCTGGACAGCTGTCCTTGATGATCTTCCAGGCTGCTTGACATTTATTGTTACCTTTTTCTATATATTTACATTGTAGGAAAATGTAGCTTCTTTTATTAAACTTTTGTATTTCTTTTTAAGTTCTTTATAAATTTCAATTAATTTTGGATTAGGGTCTGAACAATTAATTAATGAGGATGTAAGATAAAATTTTGCTTTTAAGAATTTTGGCTAAATCATACATATACGTGTAACCACTACTATGAACTTTTTGTTAAAATGTCTATTTTGGGACCTTTTTAAAGTCCAACAAATAATTATTGTGGCTGGTACTTAATACTGTACAAAATTTTTTAATAATTCTTTTGCTGTAAGAATGTCTTGGCCAAACACCCAGTCAACAAGATCCCAGGCCAAATGAAATTAATTTAAGAGAAGTCTGTACAGCTCTTTGGAAGAGCTAGCCTTAACTGAATTTTAGATACATGGGCTGTGGGCTTTTTGAGTGAATGGAGTAATCTCGTCCATTTAGAGGCTTTAAGTTCATGACTAACCCCGTCCATGGGCTGAATACGGGAAGAAAAAATGTCCACCGAGATCACTTGAACTGTTCGACACAGAACTAATTGCATGCCAAACGAGTTTTTCCCCTCAACTAGCACACTATTCATGAAAACTAATTGTTTGCCGGCAAAATTTTTTTTAAATTCAGTACAATTTTTGTGATTTAGTCCACATCAAACTGACCATTAAAGGAGGTAGCCTCCCTGAGATAAGGTTAAGATATGGCCATTTACATAAAAAGGACAAAAATTGGTCCAGGACATTTAAAAACGTATTTGGATTGCCAGCAGTAGAATGGTAGAGAGATACAATAATAACATTCAAGTCATCAACGACAGCAGCTGATGCCTCAAAATGAAATTCCTGAAAAATGTACTTACATCTCAAGATTTAAATAGAAATGTATTTCTACAAAAGTGACTGAGCCTCCCCTAATATGATTCATTCTACTGTAGGCACTGGCACAAATAAAATTACCAGGAAAATTCATTACAATTTCATCACCGTTCAACCAATGTTCAGACAACACATTACATATAAATTCGCGAGATTAGTTATAAAGCTTTCTAAAATTGATACTTTGTTCATAAGGCCCTGAATATTTAAGAAAAAGAATACTAAAATGACAAAGTTGAGCTATCTTCGGTCTTTCTAATTTAGTTGAAATAGGTAATGGGGCGTTTAAACATAGGCTAGAATTGTTACATACTATGTGTTTTGTGGAAATTTTGCTGTCTAAATGAACAAATTTAGATTTTTGCTGTTGCATGTGCATAATTTGTTGTTAATCTAAATTGAGGTTTGATCCTGGAGAAGGTTAAAGGCAAGGATATACTATCTGAAATATTACTATTTTTTAAAAGAGTTTGTGTAGAAAGCTTTAAGTTTGAGGCAGTGTTACATCGGTGCACGTGACACAGTAACTATTTCACACTGTACTAGCACTAAAATCACATCATAACACGCATTCCAGAGCTTTTCAAAAAGTCAGTGTGAGAAAAACCAATTTCTAATGTTCATTATGCATAATAAATTATACATATTTTATAATTATTTATAAATATTTATCTTAAGTTATAATATTTTTTTATGTGAAGATGTTCCATAGAAATTATTTGGTAAAAGTCTCATTGAATTATCATTTGAAACAAAAAAGTTGTGATTTTTTCCTGAACCTTTACAAAACACCTATTTTTGGCCCGGCATTTCTTGAATATGGTCTACCACATAAATCAGGTGGCAATTATTCCACACATTTTTTTTTTACCTTGGCACCCAAAGGGTTAAGATACTGAGTTAGGACTAATAAATTTTTACATATGAGACGTTGACACAACTTTTTGCAGTTCTCTCTAACCCTCAATTCCTTACATAGAAAATACATATACACTAATGAATGTATTTTAATATTCCTTAATATTATAACTATTCATATTTCCTTAGTAAAATAATTGAAATCTATAGTTATAAATTAGATGGGAAAATATTTCCACAATTATAATAATAACAAATTTAAGTTAAAACATATTAAATGTGGTTTATTTGGTAATTTAATTTATTTTAACCAATTTTAAAAAGTTTAGTTTGTTAGTAAATGAATTTTTACTCCTTTCTTTTAGTATTAATTTTTTTATAATTACTGTACATTAATTTAGTATTTTTAACAGTATTTTGTAAATAACGATTTAATCTTGTTCTTTTTAATGATATGTTTTATAACTTTTTTATGCCAGTATTTTTAACAGTATTTTAACAAATTAAAAAATATTTTATAGACCAGTGATTTCTGATCTTCTGTATTAGTATTTTTTTTTACTCTTTTACCGCTAGCAGTTAGTTGTAATTTTCGACTATTAGTGCTTATCTCAAACACCAAAATCGTAACAAGCTTTTGATATATTTCATTACCCAAGAAACAGCATCTGTGCATTGGCAATGTAGAGCAAGATTTGCAGTTTGAGAGCTAAACAATTTAAGCAATTTATTTTGATATTGATTTTTTGTCTTTTGTTGATAAGTGTAAATTAGTTGATAATTTTATATTTGTCAGTATTTTTGAACAGGCTTTATGTGGTAAAAATATTGACTAATGTTATGTATTATAGATTTTAGTTTATGATATTTTTAGCAATAAATTTCAGTGAATTTTGTTCAGTCATAAATTGATTGGTCGTTCTTATTATTGTAATACAACAAATCAATCCCCCTGTTATTGTGTCAAATGTGGCAGCCATTTTTTATTATGTTTAAAAAGTTAGTGTAGTTGATTAAATAATTTAAACATCTCAGGTTTATTTACTTTTTAGTAGAAATATCTACAAGTTATGTTATATTTCACCTTATTTTGTGGACAGTAATTATTGAAACGTGTTATTTGGAATTTTATATAGAGACAGGAAATAAAGTTAAAATATTCCTCACTGTGATTTAAATTAGAAAAGATAAGAAAAAGAACTTTTCAAACTAATTATACCAATTTTTACATATTTTTGATTACGTAGTACATTTGTAAATTATTAAATACACATTTTTTAACTTAAAAATAAGATTTATTCGATAAGTTTAAGCACATTGCTGTGATAAAGATTTGTATTGTAAAATATATACATATTTTTTTGTAGTTGTTGGACTTTTTATTAATATAGTTACCTAATTAAACACTACTAGAGAAGTCTGGGGTGTCCGTGTTGGATGACAGTCAGGATTTTGTGTTGGGGAGAAAACTTGAATTTCAGGTTTGTTAATTAGCTGAAAATTAGACCAATACTGCATGGTTCAGAGTCCATGTTAAACTGTAGGTCCCTTATTTGCCATGGCTTTTGTGCTATTCATAAATGGCTCTTTTTAGTAAATAATATAACTAAAACCATTATTGACACATGCATATGTACATAATATCATCTTTTTTATTTATATTTTAACGCCTCTTACGTATCATATTGTCATGACCATGTGATACGTTTCTTGCATTTACTAAACGAGGGTAAATTTAATATCATTATCTGTAAGTTTTTAAGTTGATGCCATTTAAAGGAAACAAAAAAATGTAAAATCACTATATTTACACTAACAAAAATTAATATTAATAACAAATCACAAATGAAAAATGTGTTCCTCAATTTATAATACAGTAAAACTTTTACATCGATGTAACACTGAACTTGAAAGTGAACTGAGATAGCTAAAAACAAAGCATACCACTTGAAGAGACAGTCTCTCAGCATCAAGCTGATAACAAATGTGTATTACGAGACAAAGGACCACATGATACTGATAAGAACGACAGATATACAATTAACGTTCTGGTACATGATCAGCTCCTATGTACCAGAACAGTACTATGTTATGGAACATGATATGCAATGAACGTGTTAATCTATTTCCCTGTTCAACAAAATTAATTCATATCTCTTAAAAAAGCATACATAATCAAGTAAATATAGTATGTTTAATGATTGTCAACAATTATTACAGGAGTATTTATGTTTGTGTATTTAATACTTTATTAAATCCAGTTATTATTAGTAAATGCACATTATTTCTGTAGTATGATTATAGATTTCTGCCAAATTTATTTAAAAATAATAAATTTGTTCAAACAAATTTTTAGTAGATTTATATAGATAAGAAAAAACTACTCAAAAGGCTTAAGTAAGCTTTTCATGGGCACATATTCTGACATCGGGGGTAGTTTTGGGTTTGAGGGTATATCGACGTAGACACTAGGAGGATGTTCTGGACTGGGTTCAAGATAAGATACAAGCTCACCAAACGTAGGTCGTTCATGTGGCAACTCTGCCCAGCAAAGAAGCATGACTGAGTATCTGAAACAGGTAATTATGGTTGTGTAATTTTATTAGCAAAAGGGAATTTACATATATTTATTTCTATGACCCTTTGATTTGAAAGGACAGGAGGCTGATTGAAATACATCCATACTCATCCTTCTAATCATATTTATATACACTATATTGACGTTTATACTATATATTATATTATGCCAATGCAAATTTAGTTAAAGGTAAATAAATTATTATTTTAATTTTATTACTTACAACTGCTTTGACACAATTTCTGGTTGGTCCAATCGGTTGCCATCTTTTAAATGCTGGAGTAAATCATAATCTGCTACAGTGGGATAGGGGAACCCTCCTAAAAAACACAAACATGCTTTAAGAAAAGTTTCCTTAACAGAGAACATTCAGTGTCATCTTCACAGCCTGTTACCAACTTGCTACAAGAAGAATAGTAAATACTATGAGGAGTTTGATTGACTATAATATAGTCATACAATCATGACACTTCCATCGCAGTGTTATGTAGCCGTCATGACACTAGCACTCCACGTAGCTAGCCAACACAATTAAGCTGCACTGCATTGTATCTTGAAAAAACAGAAAAAATGGAACAATAACATTATAAAAAGTGTTATAATAGATTATTAATCATCAGTCATTGGACATTTACTGACTGACTGCTGTGGATGTTAACAATACAGAGATACGCACTGCTGTGGGCTGGCCGCTAGGATCATTAGCATCGTGCTTGTTGCCAATATCTAACAGTGTCGTGTTAGACTGTGATACTAGTATATTATTACCCAGTGTTCCGATCTCCCACAGAAGAATAGCGAAAGCCCAGACATCCGACTTGCTGGAGTACACAGAGTCTCGCATTGCCTCGACTGACAGCCAGCGTAAGGGCACTTTCCGTCGCCTTGTATTCACATAGACACCTATAAGCAACAATGTGATGAGTTTTCAGTATTTACTTCGTAAATATTATTTTAAAGTTCATTGTATGCATTTTTGTATGTTCAGTTATTTTAATGTTAATTTTTTATGTCCAATTATTTTCTCGTCTCTTGAAGTACTTTAATTATACATATTATAAATAAATAGAAAATTAAACTTATTTAAAATAAATAAGAAAGAAATGTCCAGACGGTAAATAAAAAGTAGCAAAACTGGTGTTGTGCTGTGCAACTGTAACAGAAACACTGATCCAGTCAACTTCCACCCCCATGCTGGACACCGTTTATTTAAGGTGGGCCCTTCACTACTATACAAAGGCGGGATAAAAAAATGAAAAAAGGGGGTGGGGGGGGGTGGGGAGGGGGACAGAACCAGTGCCTCAACACATTTGCATGGTAAAAAGCACCAGCCCAAGCTGAATTCATTGACTAAGGTCTGGAGTGTATGTGGGCTAACAAGATGTGAAGTGGCTACAAAACTTCATCGTTGAATAATCTATGATGATATCGATTGTCTGGACAGTTGATCCTTTTTATTGAAACCAGGTGTTTTGTCAGAGGTAGAGTTTTTAAGTTCAGGAGCAAAGAAACTTGGATGAAAACAGCTGGTTTGATTATTACACAATGGTTACCAATCATTAAGGTGAAAGCTTTCAGCTAAATAATAAGCTATTCACCACTAAACCACTTGAATTTTAACCGCGAGAATTAAAACAAGAATGTTTTTCCACCCAGCAGCCACTTCCCCGAGTGACATCAAGGGAGATTTGTGTGGTACCTACCGGTCTACTTTTCTAGCTACTGTGTATATATCTACTAGACCTCGTGTTCTCAATTTTTTAGATCTAATTGATAGCCTAATAATTGTGATGGAAAGAATAAAAACTGCTATTGTGAATACAAGTTACATACAAACCTCTTCTGGAAAGACCAAAGTCAGAAATTTTGAGCACCTTGTTATTATCAATTAAGATGTTGCGAGCTGCCAAATCCCTTGAACAAACGATGAAAAATCAATTAAAACACATATTTTATTACTTTTGACAAAAATTATCCAATTGAATAATTTTATTTGCTAAAATAATTTTAGTCAGTATACTTTTAATATAGAAAGAAATATTGATACAACATCGATTATTTCTCGGAGAGTCTTGATAGTCCAGAAATAAAGAAAAACAAACATTGAACTTTATACATAGATTCAAAGTGTTGATTAAACACTTTGAATCTAGAATGTGTACCGACAACATCTTCTTAAACTCCAAATATACAAATCATGATGCAAACTAAAACGGTGTGTGAAACAACCATCCTAACAAACGGTCAATGTGACAAAATAAATTACACAATACGCACCGCAGCAAAGCTTTCACAGAGTTATGTTACTGGGACTTTGACCTAATTATTTTTTTTATTTAAGAGAAATGCTGGAAACATCATTAGGCTCATAAAAAGACAAAAATTAAAATATTGTAAGATAGAATAACAAGATTAAAGACCTTGAACATTTGTATGGCAGCATATGTAAACCTAGTACATGAGGAGAGAATTAACTTGCTAGTCATTACTAAGACGCCGATTGCACATATATAGTTACATATTCACCCATATCTACAATCGACGTATTGAGTGTTTGGATTGTAAATGAACAAGTGAAGTTATTGCTAGTAAGTAAGATCAACTGTTCCTTAGAAAGAGCCATTTATTTATAACCAAATAGCCAGGGCAACTACGGGACCTAGAGCTTTACGTAGAATCCGAAACATATAATACTCGTCTGATTTTCAGCTAACTGACAAAAACCTGATACTCGGTTCTCTTTCTTATAACAAATCTAGACCCTGATTACCATCCAACATAGACAACCTAGACTTTGATGTCAACCATTGAGTAAAAGCCATGTAAGAATTAAGAGGGCTGGGCATAGTCCCTATCGCCTACAATTCCTACAACACTTTGCCTTCAAGTAGCTAGATTATAGCACTACGCCACTAGTGCTGCCTGTATTTTAGTGGCTGCTGTATGCCATAAAGGAAATTACAGAAATCAATTAGGTGGTTAAATTTTGGGTTTCAGTTTCAAAACTAAGTTATACCTACCTATGAGTTATTCGCTTAGCTTCTAGATGAGCCATACCCCTAGCAATCTGCAGAGCAAAGTTGTGCAGCTCCCTGTGGTCTAACTCGTAGTCCAGTTGACAACATTCCTCTGACAAGGCTACAACATTGATAATAAACTTCAAGGCATTTAAAAATAAATTTATGATTTCAATTAAAAAAACACAAACAAAAATGTGTGTATACCCTTTTGTTTAAGTCAAAGTTGTTTATTTCTGAGTGACATTACAAATTAAAAGATGCATCAGCTTAAATGACAACACATAAAGGAGGTTGCATCCAATAATGCGCTAAATGTTTGTCAAGTTTGTGTGTTGAGTAGTTAGTTCTTCAGTTTGCCATGCAGATATGGCAGGGTCTGCTTCTTGCCAGTCCCTCCCTTTATACCTCTAAAGATATACAATTGTTGAAATCTATATATAACCTTAGACGTTCTCTGTAGTCATAAGAAAGAGACCTCTGTTTATTTATTCTCTGAGGTGACAATTACAAAATCAACAAACGATCACTTCAGCTATGTATTCAAACATTCCAAAACTCTACAAAACAGCATCTAATCAAATATTTTATATCTTTCCACATATAATTAATTAATATTTTCTTTAGCAAATTAAGAATTTATATACTTTCTTGTGAGTTGTGTCTTATGGCCTAGTAATCTTTCCTAATTGCAGGTTACATTTGTGTAAGCACAAGTAATGTGTGTGTATGTGTAATCTGATATAATGTCTGTACTCTGCAGCAACACCAATTTAATTTACCCCAAGCTCTTCACATATTTTATCTGCCCAAACCGGTTCCGAACTGGCGTGGGCATATGTAACTACTGGAAGTATAAATGGGGATTGACACTAGATCAGTCATGTGACTGTGGGGAGTCTATCCAGACCGCCTGCATACCACTGTTACTTGCAAGGGCGGTGGGTGGGTGTAGTACCACTATTTCTGTAAGGGGAGTAGCTGGGTTTATTTCAATGAGTTTATAAGTATTTTACCGTAGTTTTATTAATCGGCAATATATTAAATATATTCGGATGGTTTTTTGTCAGCTACCTTTTAAATCATGTGGCTGGTCAAGGAGCAGCCATTAAAAATTAGATTTCATAAACACCCTAATTAAAATACCTGAAACAAATACGTGGGTAAAACAGTCTAGTATCTTAGCTTGTATCCTCTCCATTACCTCTATATGTTCCGTCGTAGTTAGGTCCACACGTAGTTACAGAATGCCTCCGACGTCTTTTACGGAGGTTTACCAGCATAAACAATTAAAGAGTATCTTATATGGCTTCATGGATTGGACTTAGCTTTGTGACAAGAGATCACTTTACATTTGTATTGTATTAATATATCATCATGACTCGTGGATCTTGATCCAAATATATATTACAGCTTTTGAAAATTAAGAAATTGTAACTGACAACACACCATATGATATATACAGTATATCTCCCAAAGTACCTTCTAACTTAGATTTTTCTAAGTTAACTTCAAAATTCGTTTCTTAACAAAAAAAATATAGATGACAAGATCTGTATATGACAATATCTAATGTAATATAATTTGTTGATACAAACATAAAAATAGATTCAATAGTTACAATATTCAATAAGGAACAGGATTGTTTATATTTTGTAACTATCGACTAATCATAATTATTTATCCAAGACAAATTTCACAACTCCTGATTCTTTATTTGCTACAAATAATTTTACTTGTATTTTTTTAAATAAATACCCACCAGTGGAGAAGATGTGCGAGTTTAGGCTTGTTGTTTCTGTACATGTCGTCGAATACATGCCATCAGACATTCTGCAAGAACATGTTTACCAATACAATTGACTAAAATCATAAAACTTATCTTAGGTACGGTTGATAATAATTTAATGACTGCTCATAATTTAATAGAAAAAATAAAGCTCTTTTAAAAAATAACCATTTTCAAATCAATTTCAAAGTAAACTAAGAGACCCTTGGCTCCGGTCTGTGATTACTAAGTCAACTGTGTTATATAAGACTATTAAAACGATAGAACAAATATTTTGTACTGTTTTGTTTGTTAGCTATTTATTTTTTAGTTTAACCCTTTCAGTACCAACTGCCACAACCAGTTAAGTCAGTTGTTTAAAAATGTGCCAGAAGTGCAAAAGTCTGGTTAAGCTGGACTTTACATAGTTGTGGTAAATAATAAGTAATGTACATTTTGTTTTCCAATATATTATAGTAGTCTGCTTGAAACAAACTGTCTTCATGTAAAGTATGAATTTTAATGTCATAACAACATGTAAAAATCATTATTATGAGAGCATTACTATTGCTGTAGTCGCTGATGTATGCACAACGATTTCATGCCAACAGCTGATGATTTAAATAAAACGTTTGGGTTTATGAAGATAGAAACAATTCACATGTATTTAGAAAATTAAATTGTGTTTTGACTGATAAAGATGTATGGAAACAATTTTTTTAATATGGAAAAAACATCAGGGATAGAAAAAATGTTGTGGCTATTAAAAAAAGTTATTTATAAGAGCATTGATTATTTATAATATATGTTAATCCTCTGTTATTTAGTTATAATATGGTATAAACATGTTTACTCTGACCATCAAATAAAAAAGTTACAGTATTTTCCGTAAAACCGTACAAATCTAGTGAAAATGCTATGACACTTTTGCATCACCCTTCCAAAAAATTGCTGGCACTGAAAGGGTTAATGGCCAGTTCTTTTGCGGATACCGATATAAGAAACAGCTGTCTTCTTTTAAAGCTATTCATATTCACATTAGTCACCCACCCACCTCATAACTTGTAAGTATTACCCACCCATCACCTTCCTATACACGTTACTGTGGAATTTCCCTCCCTCCCCCCCATACAGGTACATGGGTATTTTCTCACTATATGGAGGACGGGTTGGCTAATACCACTGTACATCCATGGGTGGATAGGAGGGTCAATACCATTGCATATAAGGATGAACGGATGGGTCACTACCAAACTGTACATGTTTGAGAGGGGTGGGAGGATCACTACTAATCACTACATGAATGGGTGGGTGGGTGAGGTAAGAGGGACGATGGAACATGGGATATAGATAGTATATTGCATTGGATGGGTTAGTGTGTATTGCACTGAATGTGTTTGGGTGAGTGACCCATCCCGACCCGGTCAATGCCCCTGTACCTGTATGGGAGGGTAAATACCATCGTACTTGTATGAGCATGTGTGTTTAAGCTAATACCACTATGTTTCAGATGTGGTATTCATACACATATGGTTGTATTGACCCACCCACCCAATCTTACATGCACGGTGGTAGTGACACTCCCTTATACCAATACATACACAAATATGGTGGTAGGTGGGTGGGAGAGCCACTACCACTGTACGTGTTTATTTCATTACCACTGTAGGTGGGTGTGAATGCTTAACACATATGCCAGCGTGGTGGCTCAATGGCTAAGGCTTCGAACTGCAGAGGGCAAGGTTTAAGGTTCAAATCCCCACTGAGCCAACGTATCGGTACTTCCCCCTCGTTGAATAAAGTTCATGCACAGGCCTGTAGGCCCATGCGAACTGGCGAGTGGTTAAAAAAAAATATTCACAATAAAAAACATAACAAATCATAACTGCGTAATACAAATGTGATAGAACATACAATATATGACTGCTAATAACAGCAGATTGTTTTTCCCAAATTACTTTATACAGCTTTTAAAAATATGCTTCTAACCAATCAAATCATTCCTCTTTCCTTTAATTCAGAGATTATTACGTATGCTTTTCAGCTGTAATTAAAAAAAAAGATAGATTCACAGATGCAACTGCATCCACTATGAAGTGACCTGAGGACACCACACACTGTGATAGCATCAACTGAAAAGTTAAGAAACAAATAATTCAGTTTATAAGAATGTCCATTTAAAGATGTTTTACTCACGAGGTCATAGAAGCCTTCCTATCATTTAACTTTTGGCGTATATTCCGCAAATATTTTAGCAAATCCCCACAAGGGACAAATTCCATGACCATGCAGATCTCAGACTTGAGAGTGCAACAAGCGAGGAGGGAGACGATGTTGGGATGTTGACCAACTTTCTTGAGCATGGAAATCTCTTCCAGAAAGTCTTCTTTCTCAACAGCACCCACTTTTGCTGTGTAGCAAAAAGAAACATTCTAAAAAGCTGAGTATAAACTCAGTAAATATCAATTAATTTGAAGCTAGATCAAAGAAATGAACTTGAAAACACTCAGTCATATTTCTTATAATTAGTTGGGATAAATTAATTTTTATTATACTAAACAATGAATAATGTGTCATGAAGATCACGGTTTATTCTTTCATTTACAACTTGAATAGCTGTATAATACTTTCACGGACATTTTTTATCATAAAATTAAAATTGATTTGAAAATAAAACAACTACACAAGCAAAAACTTAAAATGTTGAGCCTTCGATTCCCTTGTGTTAAAATTTTCACCTCAAGACACATTGAATTTCATTAGCTATATTATACAGGGTGGAACAAAAATATGGAAATGTTTTCACAACTTTTGTATGACTTCACTTGTAAAAGTGAAATCTTGAACATGTAACATAGTACAATTATCATACTTTTTAACAAACCAAATCAACATTGTATCTTTTCAGGAAACGGCCCACGAGGAGTTCAACAAAATCGTCAATGTAAGCCTAGGTATGAGTTGGTTATTCTTGAAATAGAGACGCCAGACTCAACGTTTTGGTATTTTAAGGCGAATATGAATGATTATAATAGTGTAGGATAAGTTTGGATGAGTTAGTCGAATTACAATAATGGCGAGACTGTAATTGTCCCACTCTTGGAGTTACTTAAAGATTTAGCCACTTTTATATTACATTGCAAGGTTTGGACATTGACAGTTATGTTTTCAATACCTTACACATCTGGCCATCTATTTATAAATAAATAGTAAAATAAATTAATAGCTTAACACAGAAAACTTAAATCTAATAACAGAGAAATATATTGAGATATTTTGTTTTTGTCTATATTTAAGATCCTCTACAGAGGATTATTAAAATGAAAGATCTAGCCACTCCTTTACTTCTCCGCAAGATTCGTAGCATTGCCGCTCAAAAAGCTAAAGCTTCTAAAAAACAGAAGAAGATGACTGACTTTTTTAAGGCTTAGGTAAATTTTTACATACAGGTGCTGTATTTTAAAATTGTTAATAGTACTGCATACATTAATTACAAATTTTGACAAAGTATACAAATATATGTTGTACTGTATATTTTTTGTAATACAGGTCATACTGTATTATTTGTTGTGCAATACAAACTTCTTCATTATTCATTGTAAATGTTTTAATTATATTTTTATTCCTTTTTCCACCTTAAAATATAGTTTTTTAATGAGTTTACTACATAAAACGTACATTTTGGTCATTTTAAAGACGATTTTCTGTTATCCGTCATTCTATTATCCGTCAGCGTCCCGGTCCCGACAGTGACGGTTAATAGAAGTTCTACTGTAATGGCAGGAGATTCTTCAGGAGTGTGAAACGTTTGTTGTGGGATGCAAATGTACCAAAGAAAGCATAAGTAACAACATAAATATAAACTGATTGTCACATATACAGCCGAGACATGGTAAATCTCGTTAAGAGAGTGGAGTAGGAAGAAATGGAATAAATGAGATTTTTAAGAGCTGTTAAGGGAACATATTTAAGTGATAGAGTTAGGAATAGTAAAATAAGGAAGTTTAGGGATAAGTGTAGAAAATTAAAGACTTAGACATTATGGATAACTGAGGAGGATGGGCGTAGAGAGGATATTGAGGTTAAATGGAGGAATTGGAATTGGTAGGTTAGAGACAGAGAGGAAGACCTAGGAGGAGGACAAAAGACAGTAGATGGGGGAGACAGACTAGGCTGGAGAGACTCAGTGGAGACCAAGACCCGAACTGGACTGGGACAGGATATGACTGCATATATGTAATCTATGCTTAATACATACCTCATTTATTAAAGGAATTTCCTGGCCGTTGTGTGCATTAGTATCTACTGGAAAATACAAAATGCACTTTATTATATGCCTTGCTTATTTATAAAAGTATTAAAACTAGATAGTTTTTTACAATTACAGAGTATATCTAAGCAATAATGTAAAATATAGGCTAAAAACAGCTTATTGTGCATATCTCATGATATATTTAATAAAAAATAATTAAATAAGTTAAACTCATAAGTCTAAGCAATTTTACTAAAAGAACAAGCTGTATTGCAACAGATTTTGCAAACAAAGTTTTTATTATATTGATTTCTGGAGTACCTTTTGATCACCATTGTAAGCCATTATTTATAACACGTAAAATTTTTACATTAAAATTTTTTTATGTTTTTTATACTCTGCTCTATGTAAAACAAAATCTGTCATTATTCGATACATCAGCCGATGTTCATATCATACAACACCAACAGAGGGTTAACTAAAGTGTTGTGAGATGTAAGTACAGTAGCACTCAAAATAGTTATCAAGGTGTAAAATTCTTTAATACCGTACCTAAAAATATTAGATCTTTGCCATTTAAGAAGTTTTAAAGCCACATTGAAGTACGCCCTAGTTGAAGCATGTTTATATAGCAATAATTAGTTTGATGATATTGACTTTTACTAATGATTAAATTAGTTTAAATATAGTATTTGACTTTGTCATGCAATAACATTATTGTCAGTTTTTAGACAATAAAATTCTTGATTGATAAGAAAACTAACACTTAATACACGATAGCAACTCTACAATTAGTAACATCCTCTGAAAGTAACATCATATTTGCTATAGCTGATGGAGAGTCGCATAAATATCAAACTATGCATGCACTCTGACTCATGGCATGCTTTGAGGGGTTTTAAATAATGTCATTACTATGGTAATGTTGCATTTTGCTGTTTACATCGTCAAACTGTTTGAGACAGTGAAAAGTCTGCTGACTATAACATATGTTCAGTTATTTGTTTGAGTGAGAGACCCTTGACTTCATGAGCCATTCAATTACCTAAGTTTAGACTTTGGAGCCATCTGAGAAACTCATGTTTCATTCCCTACAAGTGAAGTCTGTCCTCTTTGTTCCTCATCATGCATATTCATACGGCCATCTTTCAAAGCTCTCACACATTTTCATACCATCCCATCACTCATTCTGTTTTCTCCATAAACTTCACAGACCTCACGATGAATGTCAGCTGCTTTCACGCCCTTAGCATTAAGAAATTATACAGCACATATTTCACGGTCAGCTATATTTTCGGTTGGAGGAGACATTTTAAACATTCATCAGCAACCTTAAATACTGTCGAATGAATTTAGTTATTTCTTATTTCACCGGCAGTGCCATTATAAAATGGATCTGTAAAGGCGGTTGTGGCTTGCCAACAGGTACTTGTACACAGCATGCATGCACAGAACGTGGACCGCAGTGCAACGAAAACGGTACTTACTTTAAAAATTTGCTTCAAATTAAGATTACAGTATTTGTAAAATATCGCTCAGTAGAAAATCACCTTTCAAAATGTTGACTGATGTAAATGTTTGAAATAATTTTTTCTTTAATAGTCTTAAATCACTAGAGTCAAAGGTTTGAGTGTGTTATAATCTCTGAATACTTAATATTTATTAGCATGTGTTCTTATAATCAGATGATTGTATTTATCTAATGTTTATGTTTATGTTTTCAAGTTTTACTTTTGGGAATAAAACCATCTATTTTACATATTTATTAATCATTTATTTGAATACGAAAATGGCGACGAGGATTTGGGATTTCTTGTTGGATTTTTAGATTTGTTCATTTATTCACTTTCACATCATGGCTGAAGAATTAATCAACACATTAGTGGAGGCACTACGCCAAGTTCAATTACTTCAACAACCGACACAGTCTACGAGCCGATACAATGGACGGGGGCTT
>JAQJVL010004694.1:0-42168 GCA_035578905.1 Stictocephala bisonia
TAATATAAATTATATGGCCTGAATAAATACAACTAAACTAATATTATTAGGTAGGTCGCCCTCGAATTAAATATATTGATATATGTAAGAATGCTGTCATTAAAAAGTATAGTAGGCTAGGCCTACTTGTATTGTAAATAATATGAAAAACTAATTCAAGACTTGTCCAAATTAGACTTTAAACCTCCTACTAAGTTTATTGCACATAACTGAAGGGATTTTCATTTAAAAAAATGTAAAAATATTTATAATTTTAAAGGTAAAAAGTACCTCTCTTTAACCTTTAAAATTATTTTTAAAGGTAAAAAGTACCTCTCTTTAACCTTTAAAATTATAAATATTTTTAAATTAAAAAAAGGGAAAAACATGTTAATCCCTTTAGTTATGTACAATAAATGTAGTTATAAAAAAATTAAACTTGTACTTTGAACGGTTTTGTCTTGTGCTTGATTAACAATCAGCTAAATGCATTACTTCAAGGCCACAAGTTCTAATGTAATGGTTAAAAAAATTCATTTTTGTATTTTTCCTGTCTCAAGGGAAGTTACATTAATTAATTTTAATTATAAAATTGGAAAATAATCAACTCACCGAAAACTGATTGCACCACCTTGAGGGAAATAGTTATTAAATTTGTTCTACCTGAGAGTATTTTCATTATTTAATTCTTTAAATTTGAAGTATATTTAAATAAACTTTTTTCTGAAAAACCAGTGATTAAATAAGAATAATTGATAAATTGTAATGTAATTGTTAATAAGTGATATAAAAACGGAAATTAACCATTAGACTGCTACTTACAACTACAAGTACCTCCAGGTTCCCTCAATGCGCTGTTGCGATTCACAAAATTTAATAATTGATTATTACTTTTTCAAATTTTGAAAAAAATTTCCTCAGACTAGTCGATCTTGGCTGGCGTGGCTTAGTGTTGTTTCAATGAAAAATATTTTTCGCTATTTCGGTGGGCCGACTGGCCTTGTGACGACAAATGATGTTTCTTTTCTTTTGAATTTTCCAATATGACTCAATTTTTGTGTTAGGATTCTCGTAGAATTTCCTCCACACGTTCGATCAAATCTTTGTCTATGTCATGTTATATTTCACCGCCTATGACAAGGTTGCACATTGTCCTATTCATCGAAGTTCCACCTGTACGAGTATGGGTGGGCGGGTGGGTCATTACCACAGTACGTGTATGGGTGGGTCATTACCACTGTACGTGTATGGGTGGGCGGGTTGGTCACTGCCAATGTACGTGTATGGGTTGGCAGGTGGGTCACTGCCAATGTACGTGTATGTTTGGGCGGGTGGGTCACTGCCAATGTACGTGTATGTTTGGGCGGGTGGGTCACTGCCAATGTACGTGTATGGGTGGGCGGGTGGGTCACTGCCAATGTACGTGTATGGGTGTATACTTGTGCCAGTCATCAGCTGATTACTCCACAAGAGACAACATTTTCACTAGAGATCACCACCTGTTATGAGCTGAACTAGTGGCAAAAGAAGAACTACAACGATATACTACAAACTGAAATTCTCCTGCTCAAGAGCTCTAGCTGTTTTAAACTGGTTTTGGCCCATGCTGCGTTGCGCCTCAGTGATCTAGTCGATAAAGTTGTCGCATCCTCTGATCAGGGAGACGGCGGGGCCTGGGTTCGAATCCCAGTTGGAGCGCAAAAAGGTGACTGGTGCAATTGCATTAGAACCGTCCTTGTGCAGATTCGGGCCTCAGGCTTGTCTGTTATGAAACAGTGTGGCGAAATGACAGATTAGTGGTAGGATGCTTCTAATTTAGGCTAACATTGTCTTTGTAGTCAACAGAACCAATCACTACAACAGTTTTACTCATTTTCAGCTTGTTATTTAAGTACTAGGCCTTACAATATTTTGTTTTAAATTAATTACGTTACCAATAGGTAAGGGTATAGGATTTCAGTAAAAATTTAAAGGTAAGCACACATCAAATACTAAATATAGATATATTTATTGAAGTATTACAAGTTCATGTTATAGTACTTTAGGTCTTATACTTAAAAAAAATATTATGGTAGTATAAAATAAAGAACAAAATTTTTTTGTCATAAACAAAGGTAAAATTGTGTATAAACTATCTAACATTAATTTAATATGAAAACTTATTAGGGATAACTGTCACAGTGATGAACAGAATATTTACAATATTTTTTTATAATTACATTTTATATTCTTATTGTCAATATTAGATATTAAAGATTTAGACTTGAATGGATTGCCAACAAGTTTGCAACTCTAACTGTACGTCAATCATCCACTGACTCCTTACACTTGGTGCTCTACTCAAGCAATGTCCAGTCAATACACCGGGACAGTGTTGAGGCCAATTATACAGATTGCCTGCATGTGGCCTTGAGAAGAGGGTACACTCAGTTAATTGTATTGCAGCATAAGTAAACTGCCATACTATCTAGCGTAGAGATGCTGTAGCTCTGCATTACAACCACTAGGATCGCTAGCAGTGGTGTAGTGGAGCGGGAACGGCGTTCCCATACTGGTTTTCTGCAGGTAAAAAAAATAACCAAAGTTTGGTATTAATTTGGTATAAAATGATTTATGTCAATAATAAAACAATACTTTACAAACATCTGTAAACTAGATTGATGTTGATTTTAAATAAAATATCAATGATTCAGGTTTTGTTAACTACTTTCAAATTTTTATTGATAAGCTATACACTCTTCATAACAAATGACCTGAAAACCATAGAGAACTAGAAAGTGTGCTAATGAACTTGATTTGCACATAAACGAAATTGATCATTTTTGGGCACGATTTGGATATCCAATTCCTTATATCAGTAATAGCTGTGGCAATAGGTGTGGCTATCAAGCATTGACAGCATGGTCAATCCAAAAGATTTAAACCAACTGATCAATAGCTCTAAGCTGGTTCCTTGCAGTTTATCAGAGTGTTATTGGGGTTTTAGTCAAATGAACATAATAATATCGCCAACTAGAACAAGACTGACTTTCAAGCACGTATCAGCGCTAATGTTTATCAATTTGAATGGCCCAAATATCCGGATCTGGAAACCATAAGACTACGTTAGAACATGGCTACGATGACACCGCTCAGCTGATGATACTAGAACTTTACGACCTAAACATCAACTTGATAAAGAAGAATGCAGAAGAAGACGCATTTTCCAATTAGCCGCTTATATACAGTTGATTTCTTTTTTATTTCTCCCTTTAAAATAATGTTACTATTTCTTTTATTTTACCTATAATTTTTCATAATAACAAAAAATCCTGAAGGCTAAGTGTTATTCCGTGAACTCAGGTACATTCAATTTTATGGTCTTAGCTATTGTAGGCATTTTAAGATATCATATAAACACGACCTTTCTTATAATTTGTCAAATATATATAGCGTTCCCACACTGGAAAATTTTCCACAACACCACTGATCACTAGTGTCAGCCAGTTGGTATTTATCTCAAGAGCCAATTTTGCGACTGTGTATATTAGTCTGTGGTATTATATAATAGTAAAAGACAACATTGTTACTATAAAATATGTGCATTCATTATTTAAAAATAAAGTACATAAAGCAGGACTACATTTTACCAATGTCTATATACAGTTTTATTTTTGATTTGCTATTCATTGTTTAAATTAATGTTCTTTATTATTTTATAAATAAAAAATGTCAATAAAGCAACAAGGGCTGTTGAGAATGTTTGTTTAATCCATGTATAATGTGCTTTATTTAGTTATAAATTCCATCAAATACATTTAAAACTATGATTGGATCTTAAAGTAATTTAGAATCCATTATTATTCTATTGGTATTAACTTCTGATTGGTTGAGTTTAACAATAGATGGCAAAATACCTCTTTTGTTCTCCCACCAATCTGGTGTTTTTAGCACAACAGGTTTCGAAGGATGTCCATCATCTTTAGGTGCTCTTAACTCGGTTTTCACTTTCACACACTGTTTTAACACCTACAGTATACACATTATAGGTATGTGTGTGTTAAGTGAAAGCTGAGTGAAGTGCACCTGAAGATGAAAGGCATACTTAGAAACAGAAACCTGTTTTGCTAAAAAAACACCAGATTGGTGGCAGAAAAAAAGAGGTAGGGCCTAACTATTATACTATCTATAATGTAGAAGTTGATCATAGGAGGTGAGTTATATCTCTTGATGATTAAACTGAAGACGAAGAACTGTAATTCTTTAAATTGTGTGGTTTCTTTGATGTAACTCTTGTGTTACATAAAATTAATTCTTGTTTGCTTTTAAAGTTGTTTTATTATGTTTGAATAATAGTATTTTAATACAACCTCCATCAGTAGTATTCTTGAGCTAAGAAACTAACGGTTATTTGAACGGAATATTTTCTTGTTTGCATTTCAAATAATGAAGTTTCAACATCATTTACATAAAAAAGAAAAGGACCACACTATGGATAACTAGAAAGCTTAGTAATCCTGGTTACGATTAGTACAATTTGATAGTATATTTCATAAGAACTTGAGAAAACAAGTTAATATTTGTGTGTGTACCTTATGGAAATTAAACACAAATATGTTACACTATTGATTAGTTTTTATTTTCTTTCAAGTACAGAACTATTACTTTTAAGGAAAACTGGAACGTTTTAAAACCTAGAATTATAAACTTTTATCACTCAGACATTACAGATTTAAGATTTTTTTTGTTTAGTATGAAAATGCCACAAAGAAACACATCATTCTGTAATCACTGACAATGTTTTAATTGATAGTCATTTTTGTATTTTATTCATTATTAAGAGGGCAATCAGTAATATATGGGCGAATGAAAGTGATGTGTGTACTCAAACACTAATTTGTCCAAAAAGTAGTACCACAGACAAATTTTTATGATTAGTTTGTTAATTATTTAGTAACATTTGTAATTTTTCAATATACTGGTATCAAGTTTTATATGTTTTTAAATTACTAATAACACGAGAATCCTAAGAAAATAGGATTTTTTTAAATTTATTAAATTGTTTATTTTGTTCAGTGTTTTCCCAGATGTAGACATGTTGACAGACATTCTAAATATCTAATATTTTATGAATTAATTGTAAATATATGTTTTAATGTCTCTCTAACTTGCAAGTTTTTTATTTTGATTTGAATATGTTAACATTAAATTGTATTATTGAATAATCATTGCAAATTGAATAACATTGATCTCTTTAAAAAAAATCATAGTTACATCACCGTTACAAGTTACCAGCTGTGTTATTTGCATTTCTTTGGTAATAGTGCGTCTGACGAAAGTTTATGTTTAGTTTTATCCCAAATTGTTTATGATTCTAGGGTTATTAATTTAACAAAAAATTAATAGTACAGTAAAACCTCACTGACGAGTCTGGGTAACTGGACAGTCAATAGATGATAGGTTGCAAGTCTAGCTGGCTTTGGGGTGTGTTGTATTTTGACTTTAGTATAGCAGAAACGAGCCTTAACTGAAGTGGTATTTCGAACTTCTTTGCAGATACAGTAACCAAATACATGTAAATAACAAATTTATGATGTAATTCAAATCTATTGTGAGGTCATTATACATTAAAAAAGCCAATGCTCTGGATAACTTGGACAACTTCTGGGTCCACAAAGTGTCGAGTTAGTGAGGTCTTACTGTACCATGTTCATTGGACCTATAGAAGTGTGCAATATATTGAATCACAAAATGTTGAATACTATAATGATGTTCATTGTACACCTAGGATTACTCTGAGAAAAAACAAAAATTTCTGGCAAATAAATGTTTCAAGCTACCTATATCATAGACCTTCTATTATACATATCACTATTATAAATATAATAGAAGGTATATGCCTATATGTTTGAAACATTTAAATTGTGTAAAAAAATTAAAGAGCGAGCTCACTTTCTGGCTCAAAAATGGTTCTTCGTTCTTCAGTGAAGAAAAAAAAGACTATTGTGCAAACCTACCCTGACTCTCCTAGGTCAGTTTGACCTGTAGCAGAAGCCCAGTCTGGGTCAATTCAATTCCTACAGAACTTCGAGTGCCTATCAAGTAAGTGACCTACAAGGCAAGACATATGTCAAACATATAACCATATCCTCACGTCACGTTATTTACGACATTGGCACGTGCACTGACGCTGGCGCCGAAAGCTGTCTAAAAACACACCTTTACAAAAAATGGAATGATTTTAGCAATAAATAACACCAACTAATTACGCCCAGAGATTATCTTTTATATCCCGATTTTACAATTTCAACAGTGAACAGCGCATTGAATCCAAAATAAAATGCTAACAGGAATCATTTTAGTTTTCTTGAATTTGAATCATCAAATGCAGTTGGTTGAAATTCCTCGATGTTAATACATCTCATGCCATTCAGAATTCACTTTCATTTTTTTTTTTTTAATATTGATTACAACAAAGGTTTATGAACTTCCAATAATTAATCGTTGATACATTTTGTAGACGATGTTACAAAGTACATACTGTTGTATGCCTGTTTTCACAATGTCAACATTGATTCCAATATTTGTTATTTATTACCTGGATGAAAATTACTTTATGTTCAGGTATTTGCATTTTTAATCAAGCCACTATATTCACAAAGTTTTGCCAAAATGAGATACACTCACTGTGCATTTTAGATTGCGTAGTGATATTTTACGAGCCTGAAGTCTGAACTAACTGAAGTACTAACCTTAGCGAGTGGAGCGCTAGCTTCAGTTCAGCTTTTGAGCTTGGTAATCTGGCGGAAGGGAAGGGGAAGGGCTTGTCGGCTGGTTATTCTCTTTCAATTTACCTGTTATTTATTTTTATCAGTAAGAAAATAATTAAGCATCAATTATCATTTTGAAAAGAGCGTTGTGTACGTTTACACTTTATTTCTTGAAATGGAATGTCCACATTTAACCGAAAATATCAAGATAAATATTCCAGTCGATACACCAACAAAGGACCTGGACTGCGCAGGTAAAGAATAGTTCTTTTTATTAGTTAAGTTTACTTCTATTTAAATACATTCTAAGTCCTTTAAATTACATTTTCTAGATACTTCAAAAATATTATGATTTAAATAAAGCATACAGTCATCATTATCTAGTATTAGCCTAATTACAAATGTTCATATGGTCTATATTCGTCAAGCAGGTTACCAAACCAACCTCCTTTGGTGTGGATTGGGCCATTGACAGGACGATTTTATCATTGAATGGGCCCCCCTTTGATGAAAGATTCATTTTTCAGTTATAAAGTCAAGTATGAAAGAAATATCTTAGATAATCTCTTAGAGACTTAATTTTTCATTTATCAAGACTGATTATTTCATGCACACTTAGTACATTAATTAATAAAGTATATTTCCCACAAATCTTTCTGGTGCATTACAACTATTTAAACTACATATATAATGAAACGTTTTACAGGGGTCAATAAGACATATTGGTTGTTTTCTCAATACCTTATGACTTACAATAGGCCTACACATACACCACATAGGCTAATTTTTATCTTTCTAATTTAACTTTTGGAGATATTGGTTGTGAATTGTGAAGTCTTATGAACCAAGGTTGACTGATCTGATAGTTAATAAGGCCCACTTAATTAACTAATTAATTAAATAAACCCACAGAATTAACTTGATCAGCTGTCATTGAAGGCACCTTACCATCCCTTGTGAGACTGAGGTTTGGGGCTACTGATTGGCATGGCATACATCTATTGCCAAGCGATGGCGATATGACAACTCTGCCTCAGTTAACCCTACTAGTCGCAATCAACTATTTTATAGACGAATTTACTCCTCTCTGTGGTGGTAATCATTTTTTTTCTTGACGAATTTCATGCGCTATGTATTGTACTTATAAATGTAGTGATATAATATAATAAATGTAGCACTTACAAATCACTAACGAATCAATATGATTTAGGCATCGATGTATTCAGAAGATTTTAATTGATATTTAGCCTAGATATAGATAATCGTCTGGTGACAGTTATTTTGTTTTCATTCTTGTTATTTCGCAAGTTGTCATTCCAGCTGAATTGCTCAAATGTGTGCTGCTTTAGTTATTTATCTATGACTTTAACGGTTTTATATATTTCAACAACCTTTATGGGTAATTTTCAAATTATTTGCAACATTGCCTAGATGAAAAAGTAAATAAATAAATGTCTAGTACACTAATGTTTTCTACGGATATCACTCACCCAATTATTTGAGATTCCAGCAACAGCAACATTTTTAAAGTTTACGTAATTTTTCTTGTTTTTTTATCATGTTTCATAAATTGGCACTTGAAAAACTGTCATGAGTGTTACCGCAGAGAAATATTGAAGTGTTTAGTCATTAATAAAAAAATTAATTTAACTACAGACTACTTCTCATTATAATATATAGCATTAGCAAAACCAGTTTAAAGAAAATGAATGAGTTTAATGGAAATATTAAGTGTTTTATGTCAGGAGTGTTAGCCGTATGCCAAAAAAATGATCTACTTTTAAATTTGTATGAAACCTCTTATAAATTTTGTATTGAAACATTGTTTTTATGTACACACTTTTACCATTTTATAAAATAATGTTTCAAATTTTATTTTTATTTAAATTTACCTAGAAAATTTTAATTTTGTTACAGTAACACTCATGACATAAAGTAACACTCCTGACTAGGGCTTAGGGATTTAATATAACAAAGGCTAAATAAGACAAAAAATTCCAAGTTTATTAATTAAAGGTTAATATAAAAAATATAGGAAAAAATTACAGTAGTCCACATTATTTCTAAATCCCTATCACATTCTTCAATTGGCACGTATTTATTCTTGCAGTCAGCACACAACTTGTACATACAATGAGCTGATAACGTGTCACAGACAATAGAAGGATACAGAATGAGGATCCTTTTCAGAAATTACACTTAACTGCCTCAGTTTCGTTAAATAAATAAATAAATAAAATGTTATTGTCATTCAACTTTTACAGCAATAGATAACGTCAAAATGATGTTCTTACAAATCTATTTTTAAACTATGGCTTATGTACTAAAACTCTGGTTTATAAACTATGTTTTTCACATATTCAACATATTATACTATCTAAGCATTGGAGGATATACATTTTAAGATACAGCAGATACATGTAACAAAACTCATCAACAGAATTAGAAAGCTATTACTAGTGGCTTATGCTAATGGTTTCAACATGTTCTTAGATACAACAGTTTCACATAGTACAAAAAAACTCATCAACAGAATAGAAAGGATTGTTAACCAATATAGTATGTAATCTACCTCTAAATACATTAATGGGAAGCTCTTTTAATTCTGGCTTTAGCTTGTTAAACATTTTCAGCCCCAGAACTGTGTAAGAGTTTTTTGACTTGGCTAATCTGTGATATGGCACATCAATACAAGACCGGTTCCGTGTATTGTAGTTGTGGACATCACCCCTTAATGCAAACACTGGGATATTTTTCTTGGTGTACATAAGTGCATTGACAATATACAGGTTAATTACAGTCATACATTGCAGTTTGACAAACAAAGGCTTACAATGGTCTAATTTTCCAAAGTCAGTTATAATTCTAACAATTTTCTTTTGTAACAATAAGAATTGACCGTTGACTTTAAGGTCATATTTGTATGCCATTTGCATAAACAGACTTTCCCTTGATAGTTCTGTTGGTTTAAGAACATAAAACGGTCTATATCTTGTGAAAGTTGTATATGAAATACTATTGCCATGTATCCGCACAAACTTCTTGTAAGTACAATGTTCTCATTGGGGCTAAAAGGTAACGTTTTTGTTTTTTCACTTTTCTTTTCGTTACAGTTTCTTTTATAACAGATGTTGCTCTGCTTACATCATCACTACAGAAGAAACTTTCTATGGTAAACTTTTTCCTGTTTTCTTTTGCTTGACGATGTTCTACAAGCCTCAATGATGCAGAGAGCCCTACAGTACGGCTTACTGCTGCCCTAAATCGGTATTTATGTATTTTGAGAGATGACATAGCAGAACCTATATGACGTTTAAGTTTCTGTGACTTGGCTGTTGAATGTTTTTTAACAGAAGATACCATAACGTTATGGAATTTTAAAACTTTAGCCACTTTTGATTTCATCAATAGGTCTTGTTTTTATCTGGAACTCTTTGCTCTGTTGCTCAAATCACTATGCAGTTCATTTATCATTTTTTGGGGTTTTTTGCAGCTTTAGTAATATGTTCTTGTAAAAGATTACCGGTAACTTTTTTCTTCAATCTTTCATTATCTCTGACACATTTTGACCTAAAACGCAAAGTTACCCTACGACCTCTCTTTTTGTTGCCATCAGAAGAAGGCCCAGGAGGAGTTGGAGCGGGAGAAATAATAATTTCTTGATTCCTCTTCTGATTTTCTCTACTATTTCGTTTCCATTGGTTCCATCTTCTTTTCACTATTCTATGTTCTTTTTCCGTCATCTCACTTACTTTCTTCCTCTTTGCATTTCTGGAACAAAAACCAGCGTTTTGTATTTGTTCTAAATAGAAAAATTTGGGATCTTTTATTAAAATAATAGTTGAGTCTTTGACCTTGGAAGGATATTAGAAAAAGTTTACACCGTCATTTTGGTAAAAAACCCTAGGCCTAATTTGAAATTGATCCACAAATATCATTTTATTTCATTAGACAGTAGTTTTAATTTAAAATAATCTCTTGATATTGTTTTGGGCTTAAATTAACATAATTTTCTCTAGACTCAAAGGTGAAATATAAAAATTATGATTTATATTGTTGTTGTCTTTAAATTCTATTAGATAACAAACGGCACAAAATTTAGTTATTAGTTTAAATGGAAATTTTATTCTACTACCTAATAATATAAACCTTGTGGTTTAGTACTGGTACCTAAAAATTCTTTTCAAGGATAGGGCTCCCTCTACCAGTTTAATATGAATGAATGTCTGCTTACCTGGCTTTGTGATTCAGTTTATAAGCTTCTTCATGTTGCGCATCCAATTTTCGTTTCTCCCGATATCTTCCTCTATAGTCCAGTTATTCTAACTTTACCTCTGAGAGGAGCACAACATGGCAACATTGTGTATCTTGAGTGCTTTGCTCCTTCCTGTCCCACGGCTAATTTGTTTCTGGTCTAGATGAATCACAACTAGGGCCTGATAGTTTTTATAAGTTAAAATTGTCCGATTGACTTTGTTTTTGATATATGTAATCAGTAAAAAAGTACTTCCCAGTTCAACACGAAACAGAATTTAATCTTACTAAAAAATAAATTTGTACCTTCCTACATTCTACCCAATTGTGAGTCACTGGATGTAAAATTTAGAGGAGGGCTGTGGTGGTCTGGATGCAACATTGCCTATGTCCATTTTCCAGTTTAGCCCTCAAACCTCAGAGCTAAAGTTAGAACGGCTGGACTATAGTAGGATTAACTATATTTTCACTGCTGTGTTACGTATTCGCTAAGCTCTGGTACTGGCCTCCTCTATCTACAGACATGGTCCAATATGTTTGTTGTGTAAAAAGGCATTAAATATACCATGCAATATGTTTGACTGAGTTTAAGTTATTTTACTTAAAATAAGCGAGTCTCTTGCTACATTAATTTATTAATAGCCCAATATGCAGGATAATATAGATCTATAGTTAATCTTATTCACTTATTTTATTCCGCCACGTTGACTACGGAGGTAGCATGTAGCAGGTCAGTTGAGCACATCGCTTGCCAATCAGCTCTGTAGAGTGAGGGCGTTGCGGTAGTGCTGGGAATTATGGTTAGGTACTAGGTTTAGGTTAGGTAAATGGTAAAACGTCGGGTCTAGTAGGTATTTGTGGAATTCTTTTTGAATTTCAAAAGGTTATTGGTGTTTTTTAAACTGTCCGGCAGTATTTGATAGAAATTTTGGCCGTAATACTCCAGGCTTGATTCTGCAATTTTTAGAAGATGTGTAGTAGCCGAATTGTTGTTACTGTTCCTAGTAGCGTATGGGTGCGTATGACACTTGATGAGGTTATTATTTATAACGAAAAATACCGCCTCAAAGATGAAAAGTGAGAGTACTGTTAGAATTCCTAGACTTTAAAATATTTCCCTACAGTATGTTTATCTTGGAAGCTTTGCTATGCTTCTAATAGTCCTTTTTTGAAGAATGAAAATTTTGTTTAGATTTAACTTGCTTGAGGAGCCCCATAGGATTATGGAATATCTTATGTGACATTCAATTAATGAGAAATAAATTACCTTACACAGGTGAAGATTTCCCAGAGGAGAGAGGCTTCTGAGGACAAATAATCCTTTTGGAATCTTGTTGGCCACTTCATTGACCTCAATCCCCCAATAGAGACAAGAATCAATGTTGGCACCTAAATACTTAACTGATTCTGCCTCTTCGAGAAGTACTCCCTCTAGAAAAATATTCGGACTTACCTGCCTTATGGCCTTGGCTTGAGATTTTTTGAAATGCTCATAGTTAGTTTTGGTTGAATTTATTTTTAGACCCATTTCCGTATAGTATTGGGCTACTGCATTTAATGCTATAAATGATTCCTGCTCCAATGTGTTGATCAAGCTATTTCTGGTGATTACTGTGGTATCATCGGCAAAAATTAGTAATTTATCGTCTTGTATGTGTTGATTGATGTCATTAATATAAATTAGAAATAGTATGGGTCCAAGGACTGAGCCCTGCGGCACGCCGTTACTTACTTTTTCCGTTGCTGATAGGAACTTGGAACTTGCTTTGTTAGAGATAGAGGTTATTTGTTGCCTGTCACTGGTTTAGGAAACAAGCCATTTGAGGGCTGTCCCTGTAATGCCAAGCGGCGCCATTTTTTCTATGAGAAGAGGAATATTGACGCAATCGAAGGTCTTAGAAAGGTCTATGCAGCAGTCAATGACTGATTCCCTGGCCTCGATCGCCTCAATATCTCTTACAAAATTTATTAAATCTAATTTGGTAGATTTACCTTTTCTGAAGCCGAATTGGTTGGAGAAATACAGGTTGTTGTTTTCTAGATAGGCTATAAGTTCTTCGCATACTACTTTCTCTATTACCTTAGATATGGCGGGAAGTAGCGAAATGGGCCGGTAGATTTCCATGAGTTCTGCATCTCCTTTTTTGAATAGAGGTTTGATTATAGCAATTTTGCCTTTGTCAGGAAAAATACTCTCACTCATAAAAACTACCTTTTTTCATAAATGCCCAGTTTTGGGGCGCTTAAAATTGCTTTGAGCAAATGCCCATTTATAAATGTCCTGCCCACTGGCATTTCTATTCTATTATTCTATTTGCCCGGCCCACATCACTAAGCAGATAGGCAAATGAGTAGACAATGTTTGTACTGAATATGAAATACCTTACATTATTAGATTTAATGCTAGATCTAATAAAGTTGGTGTAGCACTAAAAGGTGTAGCACGACGTGAAAAGCACTTGGATAATGATATACTGTTACAACTGTTCTAATATCTGTTAATTGTTTGAGAAATATACAATTTCACATTTTCTCCGATAATCTTAAGAAAAATGTCTACGAGGAACATTACAATCCAAACTGAAAACATTGCAAGATTTTTATTTTGAAAATTGAAAAAACGTCAGGCCTATAATTTAAACATTAATATGTAAAGGAAATATAAATAATTAATGATAATAACCTAGACCTATAAAACGTTTAATAATTCCAAAGATTCCTTTGGTCTACAGATGGTAAATATGGTTACCGGAATCAATCCCCATAGTAATTTAATTTTTTTAAACATTCGCATTATAATGAATTTTTGCCAAGTGACATTTACTTTTTTTTGCCACATTTACTGTAGATCAATTGCTCTGGAATGATTCTTAATTGAAATATATTGAGATTATTGTGTACTGTTCAAAACACCAGTAGAGTTGTAATAAACGGAAGTGAATTAGATGTTAAGGTTGGACATTGAACATAACAATTTCAAACTTTGAGTTTTTCACCATGAAATTTTGTCTTACAAAGGTTGGATTTGTGGTATAGAGAATGTTCATTTCTTGGTATTTCTGGTAAAAAGGATTCTTATTAACTTAGAAATCAAATAACATCTGTGTGATTGGTATTCGTGGTGTAAACTAAAATTCAAGGAAATAAACCCACCAGACAGAAAACATTTAGTAAAAATTTCATGAGTCCTGAAACAATCTTAAATTCTTGCATGATGACAGCATATTTACTTGTACATTATTATTCTTTTACTATGTATCAATCATCTGATTCATATTAATTTGCAGTTTGTTCAACGAGTGAGAGCCTATGGTTGTGCCTTTACTGCAGTAAAGTGCATTGCGGACGATACATCAATGCACATTCCATTGAACACTCAAAACAAAATGATCACCAAGTGTGTATGGACTGCAACTCGTTGGCTGTGTTCTGGTGGGAATATGTTTGAGTTATGTTGTTTTTAAAGACAAAATTAGATAATATTCCTTACAGTTATATTTAAATAGATATTGATAGAAAATAAAAAACAAATTTGAAATGCTCATATTCAGAAAATATCCCAGCGAAGGGTGGTATTCTAAAAATACAACGTTTACATCTTTTTAAAACAATTATAGCAAAATAAAGAGAACTGTGTAGCGAATATTATTTGTAATTTCATAGATTATATGCTTTAAGGAATCTCCAGTTCATAAGAGATTGGTGCTTCCTGTTATGGGAGAGTCCTTCAGGTAAAAAGATGGCCCTGAGTAGGCTAATAAAAATGTGTTGAACTATAGAATCACCATTTAGATAAATGTACTAAAACCATGTTCAAAATTGAACATGAATAGAATGGAAATGTACATTAAATTTATGTTTGTTTCTGTATTTGCTTTTGGTTACTGATCTAGTTGTTCTATTGTGTTCATAAGCTCAGCAGCTGATTTACTGGTGAAAAATAAGTATTCGGAGTGATGTACAGTACGGCCGCGGTAGTCTGAATCACTTGATAATCTGAACGATCCTCCCAGCAAACAGCTGTTTTCGTTGCATGTCTCTACTTGTTAGTTTTGGATACCAATAGGAACACTGACAGTACTGATGCTCTAATACATAACATTCAAATTCTCATCAGAATATCAAGTTAATGTAAACATGAAACTTTAGAACTACAGATTACTTTATTAATTAGTTAACTAGTTTAAGTAGTTTGATTTTTTACTTGCTGTATATAAACAATTTCAAAAGATAACTATTTTTTTTTTAAAGTTAACTGTGAAGTTTTAACAAAATAATAAATAGATTTGTTCATTACGGTGCTATACTTGTCTAGCTCATTATTAACCCTTTTAGTGCCGTGACCTTGAACGGCCTCTATGGTGAAAAGTGCCAAGCAATTCTGAGCAAAAATGTAAGGGTTTACAACAAAAATCGTATTAAATTTATTTTTGGGCATAAACCTTTGAAATAAGTTTTATTTTGTTTTATGATTATTATTGCACATTTTGATTGTAAATTATTTAAAAATATTGTCTTCCAAGTATTTATAAACTAAACAAACATCTAAAAAAGATAAAAATTAAAATAAAAAATTTGACTTTGAGTCCATAAAAGTATATTTCAGTATTTTTTTTAATTTTTTCCAGTAATACTGTCTTATAGTGCATCTAAAACTGAACAACACCAGTATAACAAATATTACTTTCATGCAAACAATTCCCAATATTTTGCAAAATAAAAATATTTTACAATACGATAATTTATGGCGAAAACATAAGTTATGGAAAAAGTTTATTCTCTGTATTCTTATAAAAAAACAAAGTTATAAGAAGTAAATTACTATATTAGGAGCTTATTCTATACCTAAAATATGTTGTAACCATAGTAAGTATAAAGAATAATATAGAAAATAAATCATTACATACCTTATTGATTGTTCAATTCAGATATTCAGAGTGAAAAATCAGGTCTCCTTACTGAAGCATTGAATTTATAATTGTTTTTTTACGCTAATCATCACAGTTTACTTTATTTCTAGCCATTTTACAATAAAAATGATTAAAACTTTGATTTGAAAACACACGCAAACACTGCTCGGCACAATGTAAACAAACAACTAGCGCAACTTTGTAAACTAATGAACCATCGATATATCGAAGAGTATATCGATCGAAACAAGTACTTCCGACGCCTTTAGAAGCTTTCTGCATCGTTACTAGCCAGTTAATACTGTAAGGTAGTACTATAATAAATTAAATACGGATCGACACGCTCCGTGTCAACGGCATTTTTAGCACAGATTTGCATCGACACGGAGCGTGTCTTGCGGCACTAAAAGGGTTAATAAAACGTATATGAGCAAATATTGGAAATAGTATAAGATAACAACAATTCATAGATCGTAAATCCAGTATAAAATTTATTTTTAATATAACACAAACGTTTTCGAAAGCAAAGCTTCCATCTTCAGGTTATGTGTAAATAAAAATTATTATTTTGTACAACTAGAAAAATACATAAATGAAAAACATCTGACTATTTAACAAAATTTAAATGTGGAGAAAAACATGTGAGAGAATCAAAGAGAAAAAAGTAAAAATTATGTTGACTTTTTTGTAATTAAATTAATCAGTCTAGAGTTTAAGATAGGTCCTTCATCGTTATTTAAGAGCTTATCATTTCTTTCTGATTTTATAAAGTACATCTCCCATGCATTTAAGAATTTAGGCTTGACTATCTGTTTAAGTAATGAAAAATTGTGTTTTGAAAAATTATGATTATTGTCTATGCAATGGGCAGCTATAGCAGATTTTTCTCTTCTGTTGTATTTAAAATGGGCTTGATGTTCACTGAACCTTTTGTTGATAGTTGACATAAAAATCTGCTATAGCTGCCCATTGCATAGACAATAATCATAATTTTTCAAAACACAATTTTTCATTACTTAAACAGATAGTCAAGCCTAAATTCTTAAATGCATGGGAGACGTACTTTATAAAATTGAAAGAAATGATAAGCTATTAAATAACGATGAAGGACCTATCTTAAACTCTAGACTGATTAATTTAATTACAAAAGAGTCAACATAATTTTTACTTTTTTCTCTTTGATTCTCTCACATGTTTTTCTCCACATTTAAATTTTGTTAAATAGTCAGATGTTTTTCATTTATGTATTTTTCTAGTTGTACAAAATAATAATTTTTATTTACACATAACCTGAAGATGGAAGCTTTGCTTTCGAAAACGTTTGTGTTATATTAAAAATAAATTTTATATTGGATTTATGATCTATGAATTGTTGTTATCTTATAGTTCATTATTGTTTATAAAACATATTAGTTTAGTTTATTATTACATTAAATGGTGATTTTATGGAATAATTAGCATTGTTTTCTCAAACCTTGCTAGTACCGAACTATTTGATAGTCCAAACATGCCGTGTATACAAATATTCAGATTACTGTGACCGTACTGTATTGACGGGAAGTGCAATAGATGAAGACTGTTGTAGCTGGGCCTTTGTCTGCTACATCCTAATTTCCGAAGTCGTTCAACATAACTACTCTCTCTTAAAAGTAATCTAAAATATGTTCTGTTTTAGCAAAATGTCTTTCTTTGATCATATTAGTCTCTATGAATGCTTGGAGGGTATTTTATTAAAGGTTCTGGGGGAATGTTCTAGTACAGCATCACTCCTTTCAGGAAAAATTTATGTTACTTATTTAAGTTTTAATATCCAAAGTTTGTTTGTGTTAATGATCTCAGAAATGGAAAAAACAATACACCAAAACCACGGTAAAATGAAAGTTCCAAACAGTGCATGGGCTCAGTGTAATAAACTGAAAATGATTTAATAAAAATTTAAAGTAGGGCTGTTTATGAAATCAAATTTCTCTGAATTTTATTTCTTTTTAACAGTCTTTAATCGCTTAAAACAAGTTTCTTGGTTCATAAACGTGTCAAATAATAATTGTGGAATCTGTAGTTGTTCTTAATTTGATCGGTCCTTTATTCATATATTAAATAATTTTATTAATTTTTTTTTCAGTTATGCGTGTGATGAGTTTGTTGTAAATGACACAGCTAACCAGTGCCTAGAACAAATTCGCCAATGGATAAAAGAGGGCAGTTCTGCCAATAGCTCTTCCACAAATGAAAACAGAAGAAAACTAAGGCCAAGATCAAGAAAAAGGTAAGATGTAGTGCAGCTTATTGTAAATTTCTAATCAACGTGATTTTTCATATGATTGTGGAATTTTCATGTATTATTTTTTATTAGATAAGAGTTACTGAGAAGTCACCATAGTAAAACATGGTTTAGTGCAACTATTGTAAAAATAAGCCATACGAGACTGAGTGGCCTGGCCTCAGACCTTAACAGTCTAATCCCAGCCTTCCCTTAGAAAATACTTAAATAGCTTCAAAATATTTCCAAAGATATCAGTCTTTAAAGTTGGAAAGTGACGTCCTCAGATTTAGGATGGAAGTCACTCATCACTCTTAACAACTTCTGTAAGGTTGAAATGAAATAAAAAAAGTTCTATTTAGTGAGGCAAAGTTAGGACCATTAGGTCCTCTCTTACACTTAACATCATAAAGAAAATGTAATACAAAACTACAATGAGTATATATAAAGAGTTCATACATGTTCACTGCTGCTGAGCACATTATTTACAAGTTAAACAACAATACAAAATTAGAGTTTTAATATAATTAAAACAAAACAAATTAAGCATAAAGCGTGAAAGGATATAAAACAAAGAACTATTACTTACATGACAATAACAAAAAAATTAATCAATAAATAAAAATTATTCGATGAACTGATCACAACAAACACACTCACACATACACTCAGTCCAACATTGACAGCATGGCAAAGGCCTACAACCCCCACGAATCCCCCGACAACCACTCCCTCAGTGCCGCAACAAACCGAACTCGACTATCAATATTTCGAGTTGAAGGATCAAGTTTATTCCACTTCAGGGCAGTGACAGTAAAAGGTCTATTGTAAAGTGCTGTTCGATGAGCTGGAATAGTTAACATTTATGAACGCTGACGCGTGTCCCGATTACTGATGTTGAAGTTATACACAACATTTAAAGATAAATAAGAAGCATTTTTGGATTGAAGAAGATTGTACAGTAAAGTAGTTCTGCGCTCGTTGGAGTTTATCTGAAAGATGAGTAAGCGTGTCATTGATGACAACATCGCAGTAGTCAAAGTGGGGAAATACAAGAGTTTTCACTAGCATAATATTAACAGCTAAAGGTAAACAGTTATAATATCTCTTAAGAGTGTGAACACCAGCAAAAACCCTATTACATGTTAAAGATACATGATCAGACCATGTAAGTTTGGTATTCATAAGAAGTCCCAAGTTCTTAATTTTGTCACAGTAGTTAAGTGAATTATTATCAATAGAAATGCGGGGTACTGTATCAAGATCAATCTGTGCCATCAGTCTGTTATGTCCAATAATAATAGGTTGAGTCTTATTGTTATTCAGTTTTAAGCTGTGTCTGAACGCCCACTCACCAATAGATTTAATGTCAGAATTCACTCTATTAACCCCTTCATTTAAGTCTGATATATCAACGTGAGAGTATATTTGTAAGTTGTCAGCATAAAGGTGATATTTACAGTGAGAAAGGCTGTTGGACAAGTCATTGATGTACAGAGTAAACAGTAGAGGTCCAACAGAGCCCTGAGGGACACCTTTGGTTACACTTCCCCAACTAGAGTATACGTTATTCACATGTACACGCTGACGTATGCCAGTCAGATAGGACTCAAACCAGAAAATACTGTCAGACGAGAAACCAAGTTGAGATAGTTTCTCTTTGAGCAGTGGATAATGGAAAAATCAAACAGAGTGAGCAATGTCACTTGTCTGTTGTTCATCGCTTTTCGGATATTCTCAGTGATATATAGCAGTGCAGTGGTGGTACTGTGATTTCTTCGAAAACCTGACTGAAACTTACTAAGAAGGTCATTTCTAGAGAGATAATTACATACTTGTTGATGAATAATCCTCTCAAAACATTTAGAGAGTGCAGGTAAGATACTGATTGGTTAATAATCAGATGGAGCAATTGGCCGAACAATCGCTAATTTCCAGGCAGATGGGAATATTGAGATTGCAAGCGATTTGTTCAAGATTGACGTGATAACAGGTAGAACTGCAGGGATTTTAACTTTTAATAATTTCATAAAAATGTCTGCCACAATCATACTTTTAATCATCGTAATGGATTTATGGACCTCATTTTCATTTGTCATGTTAAAGTAAAATATGAATCGCGAGGAGTTAAAAGCTGAGATCTAAGATGATCTGAAACTACTATAGCCCCGGTGTTACCAACAGGGAGATTAATATAATACTCTCATTAAGATAATATAATAAGCTCATTAAGATTTACTGAGATAGGACTATCAGGTTTAATCCTGGACACCCCCAACTTAATAATCATACTCCAGTGTTCAGTAGATGATTTATTTTCAGTAAAGTATGTATGTACCTAGCTTTTGGAATTTCACATTTCGTGTTTAATGCTATTTCGTAGATGTTTATAAACATTTCTATCAATGAGGTCCTTAGTTCTCTCAAATTTTCTATTGGTAGAGTCACACTGGGCCATTAACAGACGTATGGCAGGATTGATCCAAGGAGCAGATTGCCTGGTTATTCGTTTGGTTACAACGGGGGCATGTTTGTCCAATAGGTTGACAAGAATATAATTGAAGTTGTCGACTATAATATTAACATCGTTAGCAGAAAAACTGAATCCCAATTCAAATTTCTAGCATCAGCTAAAAGGTTAGCAGGGTTAATGCTTTTAAAATTTCAAAAAGAAACAAACTTAGGCACGTGCTGTGGCGATGTGACTTTATAGACACAGTACAGAAGATCATGTTTTGATATTCCAGGGACAGACAACTGGCCATGATGTGTAATTCGAGTTGAGTCACTAACCGCTAGCAGGTCAATCAAGGTGTCAGAGTGATCAGGGTAGTGAGTGGGCTGAAAAGGGAGTAAGTTAAGTTTCTTAACTTTTCCCCCTGAAAAGGGAGTAAAACATAGTGGTAAGTTGTCATACGTGTCTCGTCCCAGTAAATAAGTATTAAAATCACCCGTCACAATGATATGACTATACCGAGGCATCAGTCTTAACAGGACACTTTCGAATTCTGCCAAGTAGCCAACTTAAGGTGGTCGATAACAAAGTCCAAGGAGCATGTGAACACTATTAAATGATATATCCATAAACATCCACACATCACTAGGTCCTTGGGACCGAGTGACTGGTGGAGCAATGGGGGAACGGTCAGTTGGCAGGTGTGAAAATATTAAAATAATCTTACCTAAGTGTCTACAATGCCTAACTACAGTGCTATACCAACTATCATCAAAAAACCAGAAAAATATACCCCTGAAAACAGCTAAAAACACAGGAGCAACAGGTTCACGTGTACTCTTATCCAGACATACTCTACTAGAAGGAGGTTGGTATGTTTCTTGCAGGTAAATTTAACCTAGTAAGCTGATACCTTCCTGTATAATATGGAACAATTTTAGTCAATACTGTACTTGAAATTTGAATGGTTGAAAGAACTCAGACTTATGTGAGTCATCACAGTCTATTCAATGTTCAGTCACTGCGGGAAAAAGCTATTCAACAATCCCATGTCCTTGACATTCAGATAGAGAGTAAGGGTCTAAATAATTGATAGGAAATAATTCAATTGTTAAAATGTTTAATCAAACAAATTTAGCATTCCAATTATTGATTCCGGCACTATTTCTCCATTCTTTTACAATTCTTGAACAAAACAGTTAAAGATTGTAGAGTATAAATTATTGCTTATGATTTTTGTATTTTCTTTACATTAATGATGTCAGTTGGCCGGGGCAAACCTGAAATCCTTAAAAACTAGACCATTAGTCCACGTAGGTTTAATTGTATCTATTTTTTAATGTTGTATTTTAATATATTCATTTTGTTGTTGCTGTAATGTTCAGCTTGTTTGGTCAATTTAAATTTCCTTTAATCACTATCTTGCTTTGGAAAAGAATTAGTTACACAAATTATTGAGAGGCACTGTCAGCTCAGGATAAAGCCAAAAGGTGGTTTTCCTTCGAATGGAGAAACACCACTTAGACTCACCCAGAGACACTTCTTACAGCCCATACCACCCAATAAAAAAATCAAAAACCTCAAAGAATTTGCCATGTGTGTGGTGATTTAAAACTGAAGCCAAAATGGAGGAAGGAAACACAATTTGTGTGTAGGTTATGTGACGTCCCTCTTTGGGTCCATCCTTGTATAATTGAATATCATACCCTTAGTCTATTTTAGAGTAAGTTTCTATCAAATAAAATTGGATTTCTTAGTGATTATAGTGTTTTGTAACATTATAAACAACCTTTTTGTAATGTTGTTTGTCTGGGGAAAGCAGGGGGTGTACAGCTGATCAAAAACCTGGCTGTTAAAGGTTTAATCATGTCTTAAGTTAAAGCCTGGTTGATTTGTGGCGAAAATTCATTTGAGATTAACTGGGAAGCTAGTCGAAGAGGTGGTTTTCTAAATTTAAGTCCCTCTGCACGTTGTGTTATATCTTGCAAATCGGGGAGATTGCATCTTTGCATATTACATCTGGAGGAGCTATGTTGTACAGCAACGGGAGCCGCTGATAGCCTTGTGTAATTGGACATCAACCTCTCGTACTATTAACTATTAATTATTTACTATTAAGTATTTACTACTGTAATTTAGTACTTATTTTATTATAATATACTATATTTAGTACTTAAGTATTTACTATTAAGCCACACGGGAGCACAATATTCAACAGTAGAGTAAACCCTCTGGTTTGTCGCTACAAAACTGTAATAACCAGGACTTGTGTGCTGGCTCCTCACAATGATCCAAAAAGTTGCTGCTCAAAGTTATTTTTGGTCCTCGCTTTAGCTGCTGTTTTCTGTAGATGACTTAAAACAATGAAATCAATTTAAACTGACTTCTGAGTTGTGTGGATGGTTATTGTGTTTCAGCCTAATATCATGGAAGAAGTTGTTCAGTTTTTGATGAGTCAGCCTATACAGCAATTGAAAGAAAAAAAAATCATAATATATTAAAAACTGTAAAAATGTGGAAATAAATTTAAAGTTGTTTTGGGGTTCTGTTTTGTGACATTTTACTGGACATTTGTATTGTCCATTATGACATTTTAATTTGTTTCAAATAAAATAAATAATAAATAGGCTTATGAACATTAGTTTTACCTGATAATTTAATACAAATATATACCTATTTAAAAATAACTTGTTTGTACCTGTAATAAGACAATTGATTATTCCAGTCACTAATCAAAATTCCAAATGTAATTCTAATACATTTTATATAATATAACTCGAAATTAATTTACAAATTTTTTTCAAAAACCTATTCAATGGCAAATATATTCTCCACCAATGAAAAGACCAAGTCCAATGTTCGAAAGTGATTGACCAGTATTAAATTAAAATATGGTGTAATTAAATTCTTTGCAACATTGAATTTGGTAGAAGGGCATAACAGTACCAGTTAGGACACACCCTAAATCAAGGAGTTCTTTGGCAATTTCAAGGCTCATATAGTAACGGTCTGTATAAACTTGTAATCTTACAGCAGGGTTTTGAGGATCTTTGTGTAAGGTCGACTCTTACAACTGTGTAGTCTTGAGAAGTGTAGAGCTAGGGATTAAGGGTTGTTCCCATAATAAGGTATAACATTGTTTATATACCCATTTGTACTGTCTGATATCACAAATATTTTTATTCCAAATTTAGTGGGTTTCTGTGAAGTGAAGACTATGAAAGATATTTTTCCTTTGAAAGTTACAGTGCCAGCAAAAAGTTTAGGGACACCCCTAAAGCTGTTGTCCTTAAACTTTCTGCCAATTATATATTAGTAACTTATCAATAAATTGGGCATGAAAAGTTACGATTTTCCTGAAATTTTCATTCATTTACAAGTAAGGGTTAGGAAATTATAAATTTTTCCCCATTTTAAATTTTTTGAGGATACCCGTTTTTTTCTAATTAAAAATGTATAGTAAAAAAAATACACATCTGATTCAAATGATACTTTGTACACGTATTTAGCATTAAATTTAGAATGTAAATATGAATTATTTATTATTTACAAAAAATCACCTCTTATTTGGTACCAGGTTAACTTTGCTTTAGATTTTCAGATTTTTTAGCATAAAATTCTCACATTTTAATAGTGAATATCTAGTGAACGGAGCCACTTGCAGCGGAACTGACTGTACCATTGTGTTCCTCGCGTCATGGCGGGGCGGGGGGTCATGTGCGCGCGAATCTGTTGTTGTTCAGACGTTCCTCAGTTGTGCTGACATAACCCTACTTGTTAAGTGCGCTTTTCTAGTGTTGATTTCCAAAATCATGGGTCTTTCATCTGTGACTGTTGAAGTTAGATGGCAAATTGTTGGTATGCATAAAACCGGCATGACGTACAGAGCAATTGGACATGCATTGAACGTTTCTAAGACTTGTGTTGAGAACACTGTGAATAAATTTGAGAAGACGGGTACTGTCATCGATGCGCCTAGAAGCGGACGTCCCCGTAAGACGACACCTCGCCAAGATCGCAAGCTGCTTAAGATAAGTGCCCCTGACATTTTAAGCGTGATAAAGAGAGATGATCCAACCTTTGATATTTCCGTTCGATCTGTTTCTAATAGACTTCAGGAAAAAGGTATGAATTCCTATTTTGCCATCCGAAAACCTCTGTTGAACCCTCTAGCCCAAAAAAGGCATAAGATCTGGTGCCGTGAGCGACGTAATTGGTTAAAGGAAGCCTGGCGAAGGATCATCTTTTCCGATGAAAGTCGGTTTGAGCTCTTTCCACGAAGGAAAATTCGAGTACGACGCACCAAAACCGAAAAATGTTTGCCGGCATGTCTTGCCCTTGCCGTGCAACAAGGTGGGGAAGCCATCATGGTCTGGGGTTGTATAACCTCTGAGGGGCCGGGAGAACTTTTTATGGTTGAAGGCTCAGTCAACAGCACATCTTACTGCAAGATCATGGAAGAAGTCATGCTTCCCTCAGCTGCAAGGTTGCTTGGTGAAAATTTCATTTTTCAGCAAGACAATGCCCCCTGCCATAAATCCCGTCAAACCATGGCATGGTTTCACGATCAAGATGTGGAAATTCTTCCTTGGCCAGCCCGAAGCCCTGATTTAAATCCCATTGAAAATATATGGAATACTATGGGTATGCGGTTGGCCAAAAAGAAGCCTACCAACAAGAATGAGCTCAAGCTAATGATCGCTCAACTTTGGAAAGACATCAGCAAGGAAGAGTGCAGAAAGCTCATCGACACGATGCCAGACCGTGTAAAAAGCTGCTACAAGGCCAAAGGCGGGCCAATAGACTATTAAGTTCATAGTTTCTTGTTTTTTCTCAAATTTTCAATTTGACTTTCATTTTTTGTATAAATAAATTGACTTAAAGCTAAAAGTTGTACTTTTTTCGCCTGTCTCTAAACTTTTTGCCGGCACTGTATAGTACTTTCTTTTTACCAATTTTTAATAAAGAAACACCTACATATTTATTTGGCTTGTAAAATAGGGCACACTTCTCTTATGTGGTCTAAAAATGGCTGAATCAAGTATCCTTTGGGCTTTGCATCAGCATGACCTATTTCATGGTGGAAATGTAAATTCCAAAACGAGTCAAAAACTCATTCTTTCTCTTTGAAAAACATTACTAAAAAAGGGAATCTGCTATCCCAGTTTGTAGAAGAATATGCTTCAATTGAATTTAGTGGCATCAAACCCATATTTATAATAATATCAATAAAAGCTCTTAAATACAAGGATTTATATCTATCCATTTGTTTACTTGTGCATAAGAAGAGTGAGTTTTATCTTTGCGCTGGTTGGCATTCTACTATATCTTGATTCATAAATAACTCAAAATATTCTATGAGTTTGGTGTCACTGTTAAAACTGGACCGTGATTCACATTATAAATTGTTGTATGCTTAGATGGTCCAGGATCATCAACCATTCATGTATTGATCCATCCAGATGTAGGCGCAGGTTGGAGGTTGCAATATCACTGATCAAAAAATAATCGGTGAACAACATTTACATACTAAGAAAAACTAAAACTTTCATAAGAAATAAAGAATTACATGTGAGCCTATTTATCCCTTGTTCTAACAACTCGCACCACAAAAAAATGCCCAAAACATGGGTTTCTATTTTAATTATTTGGTCCGCAGTAATGATCATATCGTAACATTTAAAGTGTCATAAAGTATCCAACGTACTGTGGTGTTGACCTACCCACCCACCCTTACACTTATTGTGTTATGAGCATTATTTTGCAAAGTACGACTTCTTATCTGTTGCTGACATATGTCTAGGCCTAATAGTTGTGGTTGTTGAACATTCACAACATCATCATCGTCACTGTTTCTATAATTGTTCAAAAGAGTATCACTAATGTTATCTTCATCCACGTCACTATAAGCACTCGAAAATGTAGCAATATAATCATAAGAATCATAATCGGCCGGGTGATGGGTCGCCCTAATTACAAAACAACTTGATTTTACTACCTAAAATATTGTAACAATAGCTTTCAATAACTATTTGTATACAAAAATAACGTAAGAACGATTCACAAAGGCACAGTGCATGCTCCGCCGACAGTCAGTAATGGCGGATAGTATTGTTGTTGGCGTACAGACGGGAGTGGGAGAACAGCTGCCGGCAAAACAAGAAAATTATTCTTAGAACTTAGGCTTAAGCGACCGATGTCATAACTAGAATATATTTTCCGGTGACAACCGCGTCAAGGTGCTATGTACATTATTTACAAAGTAACCAGTCTCAGAGATACCACTGAGGATGCCACATCACAATATAGGCGAAACATCATGTTACTTTGTAAATAATGTACATAGCACCTTGATGTGGTTATCACCAGAAAATATAGATTCTAGTTAAGAAAATTATTGTTTAGTTCCTGCGGCCAGGTGACAGCTGCAACTGGAATGTTTTGTCAATCCAGTGCACTTACTATTATTGTGGCTTGTATATTGAGATTATTAACTTCATAAACATTAATTAAGTATATTTCTATCAATCGGCGGATTATTTTGTCAGTAGCATTCCAAGGGTTAATATATATATATATATATCAATTAACATTACAGATTATGTTAAAACTACATATATATACTTGTTAAATAAACTCAGTGATATTTATAAATACCGTACTGTTTTTGTCCATTGGCCCAGTTTAGTTCTGTACATATATTATGTTCTTTTGCAACTATTTTAAAGAGATTATTTAATGCAAAAACTCCTTACATTTGTTATTTTCACACAAAAGTTGGGATATTGTACTGGTACTTAAATATAGTCACTCAAAATATCAATTTTCTGGTTTAAATGTAGTTTTTGTTGTAGATGTCACTCAGCTGATGGTAGCACTGGCAGTACAGAAAATGAAAAAGCGTATAGAAAAAGACGGACCACAAGCAGTACTACTTACCTCAAGACAGTTAAGCGTGAGAAAAAAGTTGTGGGCTTACGAAATTTAGGGAACACTTGCTTTATGAATGCTGTTCTTCAATCTTTAAGGTGAGCCAAGATGCTTTTACAACACTACCGATTGACCTATCGTAATGATTTGTATGTATACGAATTTTAATTTTCAAGCAAGACTAATAGAAAAATTGTCACAGCTGTTTAGAACATGGAACTACAACATTTTAATATAAAATGTTAGAATGGAAAAATATAAAAAGACTTATGGATTTACTTGAGTATTTACAAAGTCAAATTTTAAAATGTTGATGTTTAATCGGGGTGTTTGCTAGGGGAGGTTGGCTCAGCTTTGTAAAATACTGGTAGATACAAAAATATGCAAATAGTTTATATGAATACATGTCCTATGTCGCTTCGTTTTGTGTCTGCTTGTTTGTATTCTTTAACTAATTGAAAAACATTTAAATGAATGAATATAAATTTGGCAGATGTTTTAAGTTAATCCTTGGTATATCGTAAAAATATTAATTAAATATTGTTTTCCATTTGTGAGCCCATGTATGGATTAATAATAATAGGCTAATAATAATCATTTCCTATTTCAAAAGAGCGGCATTGTAAAAGTTCTCAAATTGAAAAAATCCACTACAGTTGCTAACCTGAGTAACATTACAATGATTAGGATCGCAAGCAACAATTTAGTTTATTTGTATGATGTAGAATCCTAGAAGATCATCTGCCAAGGCTATATTATATTCGTTACATTTATTTAGGCATTTTTGAAAGACATTAGTCAGACACTTTTTGGATGATGTTTCTCTGACAAAGAGACCAGACATTTGATTCTTGCGTGATGAGAAACGTTTCCTAAATACCACATATTGAAATGTGGAATACGGCAGACTTCATTGTAAGAAACAAAGGTCAATAACAGGACAACAACTCAATAACGGGAGGAAGCAGGGTTCAAAAGCAACATAGCTACTCTTGGTATCTATGAAAGAGCCCTAAATTCTTTGCACCGCTCCGTATTGGGCACCTTTTAGAATTTTAAAGTATTAAATGAGTTTCATGTTGAAATAAATTTATAGTTGGAAATATCTACTTTAGCCTACCATTTTGAATTAATTAGCTGGTTTATGGAAATAACAGTGTTAATGATGTGAAGGCCAATAATTGAGAAATGAAACATTTGGATCTGGAAACCTACCATGCGTGAGCTCACCTAAATACCCAACAGATTTAAGTTGGCTTAGCCAGATTTTAATAAATAACATATCATTAGATTTTTCATACAGGTTTATTTCAAAAAAATATTCTGGCATATTTTTAGGTTATTAGTGGTATTTTTAGTTATTTTATATTTTTTTAGATAGATTTCTTTTGATTTATTAGCTTAAAAGATTTACCAAGTTTGAATTTATTCAGTTGAATCTTTTTAGAGCTATGATTTTTTTAAATAAAAAAATATACAGACAAACAAAACCAAACTAAGTTAGATAGGACACATCTTATATAAAAATGTTTGCTTTTTTTTGTTTCTACTATAAATTTAACCAAGTTTTGCCAATCTCTCCCCAAACACCCTGAATAATTAGTTTTTAAAAGTTATTTTTGTATGAATTAAAATAAGTGCATGCATGCATGCTTTGTAAAGTTTTTAAATCCTCGTATACAATTTATTCAGCTTTTATTTGTATGGGCTATACAGTAAGCCATACAATATTTTAATATATTTAAAATCAGATTTCAGGTGAAAAATGCTACTATTTTGTAACATCGATATAATAGAGAGGTAGACTATCAAGATAAGTCCACGAACACTAGGAACCATAGTCACAATGCAAATGTTTTGTGCTAATAGACTTTTATTTACATTGGAGAAAAACCAATGAATCTAGATTTACTTTTAAAAAGGTGGCACTAAAAATGTGAGTAAATTGTGTAGTGACTTGTTTATGGTGTTAGTGTTACCTTCAAGTCCACAGTTATCCTCTCAGGTAAATTTGTTGAATCCCTATATCCTTCCCAAAACAATAATTTCTGGCCTATTGCTCTATAACATAACCTCATATTTTACACATAACAAGAATGAGTGGTAATTTATTGTGATTTGCTGAGCTGGAGTTTTAGTAACAGAAAACTGAATGAACACTAAAAATAAACCACTTATGTAAGGTACTGTTTTAAATATCTGTTTATTTTATCATTTTTAAAAAAGAGCCAGATCGTTATTGATAAATGTATTTCATTTCAGTAACATCGAAGAGTTTTGCCTATACTTCAAACAACTTCCATCCTTGGAGAGTGTAAAAGGTGTGGGACGTAGTAAGGTATACCAGTCACGCAGCATTCGAGAACTTAGTGACGCCTTGATGGCTGAGGAACTTCGTAAAGTTATAATCAGCTTGACAGACAACGGTGCATCAAAGTCAGCAATCTCTCCAGAATCCCTTTTCCTCGTCATTTGGAAAGTTGTCCCTAGATTCAGGTATGGTCATTGTTCTCATAAAAACATTAGTTTTTGTACATATGTAACCTTGTCTAGCAATATTTATATGCCTATTAATTATCAAAAGTAGATATATTATCCTCTTCAATATTTGCTGTCTATAGGATCTGCTTTATCATGCATTATAAATTAAGATTAAGCCAACATTATGGTAAAAATACAAATCTGACTTTGTTTTAGCTTTGACAAAGCAGTTTTAACTAAGAAAATATGTTGGTGATGACCAATGAAATACAAAATAAAATAACATAATAAATAACTAAAGAACGACATTTTCTTTTTTAAATACTGATTACACTATCATTTTTAGCTTGAAATGGCGGTGTTAAATTTCATATCACATGACCACGTTTTCATTTAACATTTGAGGTTGACTCCTAGATCTTGGACCCCAAGTTACCCCTAATAACATTGAAATACTCTAAATGTAGTGTGGATTAGTATTAATTTCATGGCATATTTAAAAAGTAAATACTTTATAAACCGTTCAAAGAAGTTAGAGGATAACTTACTTAAAACTCATTCTGTTTATGTCAAACAGCAAAATTGAGCAAACACTATAATTATTGAGTGAAATACTATAATTATGGCCTGACGTGTACTGGCTCAGAGTCAATCCGACTTTTCATAAACAGCTGATTACCGCACGGTCAATTTGTCAATGTATTGATGGATCGCGGAAGGGTCTTAGGATTCTCATAAAATCTTTATTTGTTAAAATAAGGAAGTAAATTGACTTCAGTTTCACAGATAAATTTGAATTTCAGTCTATTTTATGGTACCTGTTATTGGGAACATTTCCCGCTATCTGTGTCTATGGATGATAATCTTACTATAATTAACTCTTAAAGCGCCATTTATACAATGTCTATTTTCCATTAAGCACTAATTTTCTGCAAAAAATCTAAATTATATTTTTAGTTGCTCATTTTTTTTTTTTTATTTTTCTGTACAGGAAAATAAAAGATATGATAACACTTTGAAACTTTGATTAGCTTAATTTACCTTTTTTTCTTATACATGAATATTTAAATAAGCAAACTTTTTCTTGAAAGTAAGTCTCAGGCATAGAACACTTATGCAGTATGAATCAATACAAAATATTATTACTGTTAATAAAATATGTATAATTGAGTACATTTACTTGTACATAAACTGATAAAGATAGGGCCTGCACATAAAACATATAATAAAAAATAAGTAAATACTTATAGCACTTGAATATGATGTATTTAGTACGTTCTACAAAATCAAAATCGGCCGGATTACTCATATTAACACTTAAAACTAATAAATTACTAACATATATTAAACTAAAGTAATGATAAAAAAACTAAATACACAGTTTCAAAGAGGTGAGACAGCGGACAATGACAACCGCTCGGCTCAACAGTAGCTGCGTGTATATGCGCTTGTGGTGTTGGGCGGCGCAGCGGAAATGTACACTGCCAGACAAAAACCAGTCTCGTAGTGATTGACAGGCCAACAAAAGGTTGCGAGTTGCACAATGTGTCTCTCATGAGTCACCGCCTATAACCCAAACGCACTACCGGATTAAATTAGAACATTATTATGAAAATATTATTTTCATAATTACTACGAGTATATGCACTTACGGCGTTTAGAGCAAAGTCAATATATTCGCTTACGGTGTAATAAGGGTTAATTGTCCTTTTGACTAATATTAGAGTTCTAAGAAAAGAATGAATATATTATGCTGGTAATATTGGTGCTGTTTATATCAAATCACATTAGTGTTGAATGTTAGATTATTTATATTGTTAATATAAATATTATATTTTTTGTAGTTTACAATCTTGTATGGTTTTTATTTGAAATTTAACTGCCAATTTTAAAAAATAAATTAGATTTGAAATAACCTATTTACCATCTCACTTTTACCATGGATGAGTTGCATAAATACATTGAAGTTTTATAAATGAACAGGATAATACAGAAATGATGAAAATTGTAATTGATTAACATTAACACCAACATGTCAGCTCTTGGCCCGGTGGAGTGTAAAATGAGTGCATAATGGTAATGGGGTTTATTGTCAAATGATCGTTTTCTGAGTTTGCTAATTTTTATAATATATGAATCATAAAAGACATATCTGTAATTATTATTTGTTCTTACTAGGATATTTAATGAGGGGTGTACTAACCTGAACAGTGTGGGAAACTAGTGTACTTATAAGGAAAATATACTTACAACCTCTAAGACATAGTAATCCTCTGTTAGTTATCTTCCCCAATGGTGGAAGTAGTCAAGATCGTATACTACGTAATATTTCTGATGTACAAGTTGATGTGCTTAAGGTGGCAATGTTTTTTTTTTTTCGCTTCAAACATTGCCAAAAAACGGCTTTCCATATCAAAATGTTCATATCGCAACACTTGAAGTGTTATTTGATAGGTGAAGAACTGTTCTAGTGAACCAATTATAAATGGAATTTTTATAATTTGTTTACAATTAAATATGTGAAACCTTTTTGCCGGCGTGGTGGCTCAGTGGCTGAGGCTTTGGACTTCGGAGGGCAAGTTCCAAGGTTCGAATCCCCACTAAGCCAACGGTTGGTACTCACTCGTTGAATAAAGTTGACGCACAGGCCTGTAGGCCCATGTCAACTTGTGAGTGAAGTTTAAAAAAAAACCTTAAAATCACATTTTAAGTTTTTTTTTATTATTTTAAATTAAATACTTATACTATGATCTTATAGTTCACTTGAAGTAACCTTAAATAATTATGTAGTATTCACTATAACTCATTACAATAATATAAGTACAAACTGTAGTTATATTATTGTAGATAATTGAACAGCATCTTTTAGTCCGGTGATGTAAGATTGTATGTCTATTATAGGACTGTCAACTTTCCAGCTGTGGCTCGGCAGTTTGGGAAATGACAACCAAAAACGAATAATTTTCTGTTTGCTTATTTTATGTATATTGAGCTTAGATTTGGGTATTTGTAAAAAATAGATTTGTCTGACAATTATCCAGAAAAAGGAAAGTATTAATTAGGGGTGTGCGAGTAGTAATTTTTTAGTTCGAGTCGAGTGGTTGGCATTTTTTCGAGTATCAAGTATTTTCAAGCAAGTATTTACAGAAGGATTTCCTGTTCACCCAAGACAACTGTAAAAGGCAGACACCATCCTAAGCCTATGTTAAGTTTTGCCAGATTTGTAAATATATATATATATATATATATATATATATATATATATATATATATATATACCTAAACTGAACACATTAATTTTGATTTGTTGTTTGTAACTGTAACATTTGATAAATAAAACTTTTTACTTCCTGCTTTCCTACATTTTTATGTGGCATTGTTTTGTTTACCCTTTCCTTTTTCAGAACTAATATTACGTAAGAAATTAAGAACGTATATTATTAATTGAAAAACGTTGATTATAAAGATTTAATCTGTTCACTCATATCACAGATCAGATTTTCTGTGCAAGCCAATTATTCTGTTTCGCAGCCAGCCGATATGTTTATCTGGTGGTTCAGTTCAAAGTTTACAGTGAAAACGTAGCGAAGTTGGTTGGCAAAAGCTGCATCCAACCAAACTGATGCTAAAATTCAGGCGTCATCACCAAATGCGGTCATTTGTTTTAAGAATTACCTCTTAACAAAAAATTAATTGTTTACACGCCAAGGAGTAGATTTGTATTCTGTGGTTATTTAATTCAGTAATAACAAGGTTACAACTAACCGGAAATAAGCTGTGAATTATACAATCAAATTTGAAAATCTGAATGACAAAGACTGTACAGTAGTTCAATCGATTGATAATAATAACTAAGCAGATTTACTAAAAATAAATTTTAAATTCGCTTAGAATGAATTAGTTTTTTAATTATGATCGGTAATGAAATATGTATAACTTGAAACTACTTTGATACATGAGACTACACTAAACAACAGATAAATTATTATGTTATAACGAGAAATTCATAAAAACCTGGCGTAATCGAATGAAAACTATAGACGTAGTCGGCTAATATAATAGGTCTAGCCGATATTGGCTACGAGATGCAGTTTGAAATATCAGCTAAGTGCCAACTACTAACACAGTGAAGATTTTGGGCAGGTAAATAATAAACTTGTGAATAAAAAACGAGACGTTTGATAAGGCTTCGGTTAAATAAAAATTATTTTCCTAATCTCTAAATTTGTCGTATTTTGTTTAGAAAAGGTCTTCCAACATGTTTCTCCCTCACGTGGGTTGTTTGTGATTGTTTTATAGTTTACATCGACGTCAATTTCAACAGGGGACCGTTCAATGAGTTTACGAATCAAAATTATCGTACTTTACCACCTTTTTCACTCCAACTGTGTTATTGTCTAACCTAGTCAGAAAACCGTTCAACAATTTGATAGGAAAAAATATCGTATGCGTAAATATTACACACAGTTTTGGCGATCCAAAGTGTTTTCGGAATAATAATTAATAGACGTTCGCTACGGATATGTATATATATATATATATATCGCAAGAAATATACGATTATTTCAGTTCCGAAAAGGAACTGAACGGTTCCTTGCCCGTACGTATACTACAACCGAGATGAACTTTCACCCAGAAAGGATGGAAAGTTAGATTCTTGAAATGTAAATTGATCCTTCCTCGAGACCCTTTTGATTGAACGGTATTATTGATATGAACGAAAATATGCATAATTTCCATGAAGTACAGACCATTAGATTTGCATCAGTAACAGGTCTTTTTGAGCATCTTGAACCGGATCTCTTGTCCCCTTTCTTGGCTCATAAAGACACTTTTGAGTGGTGCACGTCTTGTCCAGGTTGTTAGCATGCAGTGCAGGCTAATGATGACTGTATCGTCATTCTTGGTGGCACTAATGACTCCACAGAGTACAATTTCTCAGAGATTTACTCATCATTAGAAAGCAAGCTATATATGGTTTAGTTACTAAGGCCAATTACTATGCAAAACCCAACATACTTAATTACAACATTTCCTTTGAGCAATTAATTACTGACTTTCAAAGTAGGGGACTGAAACGGCTCATTTTCTCTCCGATGGGCTGCACAAGGGACCGCATTCCTCTCCAACTTTCTGCTGCAAATATAGTCAACTTTCAACTGAAGACTGGAGCAACAGTGCAAATAGTGACATATGAAGAGTCAACTCGTGGGATACTAAGTAACGGGCTATCCCTCCCTGTTTTTATTAGAACTTTACAACTTGAAATAACATCTCTTCAAAAACACCTGTTGACTCCTTTCATTGCTGGCCCTGATAAGAATACAAATCCAACTGCTGCCTCATGTAAGCCTGCAGAGACTTCTGCTGCGAGCTTTGCTGTGACCTCCTCTGAGACCTCCTCCGAGACTCCTGTTGCAGCCTCTGACAGGGCTCCTGCTGTGACCTTTGCTGTGACTCCTGCTGCAGTCTGCTGAGACTCTTGCCGAGACTCCAGCTGATATGTTGGAGCAACCTCAACCTCAATCTATACCTACAATTGTAAACTCACCAGGATGCCTCGGGGATGGTGTGACAAGTGAATCTCTGGTGTCAAGTGAATTTTCTGGTTGTCAAGAAAAGTGTATTTAGTAATAAAGTTTGATCTGCAGTGATCCCTCAGCCATCAGGTTTTTGTGAGACTGATGCCTTGAATATTCAGGGTATCAGTTTTACAAAAAACAATATCTTAGAAACCTTCCTAATTAACAGTAATATTAAATAGTATGCTTATCTGAGCATTGGCAATCAGATGAGGGTATTAACCAAACATTTCCTTTGTGCTGGCGCTTACTGTAGATCTGAACATATCAGAGGTGGCACATTTTTGTACATGATAAATATCAATCTAGGTGTGTGATGTTAGTAGATTTTGTAAAGAGTTCGCTTTCGAAGCATCTGCTGTTTTCATAGATGACATTAAATTGATTGGTATCTGTGTACCACTCACCAAATGGTGATGCTCATGATTTTTTAGCTAAACTTGAACAGTTTATATTTTACTACCAAATGGTCTAACTACAATATTGTTCTAGGTGGAGATTTTAATGATAAATTTAATGTTCAAAATAAAACTAAAACAGTAAAAGAATTTTTTAGTCTTTTTAAACAACTTTTATCATTTAAATGACAAACCCACAAGAGGTGATAAATGCCTAGACAATGTTTTTGTTTGTAAAAGACAGGCCACGATTTCTCTTTTAAATATCATCCCCTTTCCATATTCAGGTCATAGAGGGATGGTTATTGAAATGTGTCTAGCTAAAAACTCCTCTATTCAAATAGAATTTTCCAATACTTCTGCAGAATTAACATTTCACTTTCCTACTAAAAATATAAATAATCTATTTCTAAACTTACCTTCTTACGATTGGCAAAATCTCTTAATAAAACTTGATGACAAGGATCCTGAGAACATGTTTAATTATATCTTTAATATTCTAATTAATAACTTTAACTATTTTAAGGTTTTAAGGAAAAACAAATATAGTGAGTCAAAAAGTAAAACTAAGTTTAAACAAGAGTGGTACACTTTTGAATTAGCTTCAATGAAAGAAAGACTTTTAGCTTTATATAACTTGAAAAGTAGCAATGGTCATACCTGTAATGTAGATCTAAACTTAGCATACAATAGATTAAAATGTCAGTACACTAATTCAATAAAAGAAGCAAAACTAGCACATAATGTTCATTATATTGAAAATAGTAGTAATAAATGCAAAACAGCATGGGATCTCATTAAGAAAAATAATATTTCTTCTGGTAAAGTCACTTGTAAAATAGAACCTGATGTCCTTAACAATTATTTTACTGACTGTACATGTGACATAAAAAACAAATGGAATAATCCCAAACCATCCAGTTTTTATTTAGAGTACATAAATTGTAAGTACATAAAGTATTGTATGTTAATAATAATAATAATAATGTTACATTTAGTTGGAAAAATATCACACCTAATAAAATAATTTATGCTGCACAAAAAATGAAAAATTCACATAGCAACGATGTATACGGTATTTCAAATAAACTACTGAAAAGTATTGTTTCCAGTCTTGATTTACCTCTTTCAAGTTGTATCAACCTTCTGTTAAGAGAAGGAGTATTTCCAGACTTATTGAAGGTGTCTCGTGTTTGTCTGGTTTATAAAAAGGGTCTCATAGTTTTCGCCCCATCTCAGTCATTCCAGTAATAGGCAAGTTAATTGAATATTTAGTTTATGAACAAGTTAACGAATATTTTGAAACAAATAACTTATTTAACACATCCCAATTCGGTTTTAGGAAGGGAATGTCCACAATTGATGCTCTTGACAATCTCATCAGGCAAATTCATCAATCTTTTGAAAACAAAACCTTTGCTCAGGGAACCTTCTGTGACCTGAGCAAGGCATTTGATTGTGTTGATTTTAACATTCTCATTAACAAGTTGAACCTATATGGATTTCATGGCTCTTCCTTAAAATTATTTTCTTCATATTTAAAGAACCGTAATCAAATTGTTAGCATGAATGGGAAGTCATCCCAAGTTAAAGACGTTAATTGGGGTGTACTCAAGGATCAGTCCTTGGACCTTTTCTATTTTTAATTTATATTAATAACTTACCTCTGGCAGTAAATACTAAAACTATTCTTTACGCGGATGATACAACTTTTTTTTCATTTAAGTCATAACCCTAATGAATTGGAGAAATTAGCAAATCAGACAATGCAAAACACATCCAATTGGTTTCATTCAAACGGATTTTTGTTAAATGAGGAAAAACTCAGAATATACTTTTTACATGAAAAAATAACTTTACTCAAACAAACAATAAAATAACATAAGCTAAATTTTTAGGTCTTCATGTCGACAATCAATTATCCTGAAATTTGCACTTTGACCATCTTCCAGACTATCCCGGGTTATTTATCTTCTAAAACGTCTCACTGATCAAATTCCGAAAAATTATCTTAGAACAGCGTACTTTGCCTATTTCCAATCAATAATGAGATATGGTCTGCTTTTCTGGGGTGGGAGTGGTAGAATAAATGAAATGTTACTTCTTCAAAAGAAAGCTTTAAGAGCCATGAATGGGTCTAACCCAAGAGAACACTGCAAACCTCTTTTCATTGATTGGCATATTCAAACAGTAGTAAATTTATTTATTTTTGATCTCATTAATTATATTCTAAAAAATACAAATATTTAAAATTTAACAGTCATGATCACAACACTCAATTTAAAAATAATGCAATGATGAATCCCACCGTCTTAGTAAAACCAGTAATAGTCATATTATTTTATCAGTAAAAATATACAATGTTCTAAAAGAGTCCATCAATGCCTATCCTTAAATTTTTTTTTTTTATTTTTGTTCTATAATTGGCTACTTGAGAACCCTTTTTATAACCTGGATGACTTTCTTAACACTGGAAATGTATTGTTATAATAGGATTTTTTTCTTTTATTTTATTATTTCAATTTTTTTTTTTTTTTTTTTTTTTTTTACTGAGCCCTGCTGCTTTTAATTGTAACTTTCATTATCACAACCTATGTATCTGAATTGTATCTTAGTTTTTTGTTAGAACAGTTCTCTTTTTAAGAAATAGGAGCCTTTGACAAGGTTTTTGTTACTGCTATTTTGACATTGTCAATGATAAGTAATGTATTCTTACGACAAATAAAGATTTGTTATTTATTATAATTATTATTATTATTACTAACCAGCACTTCTGTTTTATTCACGCTATTTTAGGTTAGGTTACAAGTGACTAGTAGACTCGGACAACCATCATGTGTCATCGCTACTACGGTAACTATTTACAGTGATCGCTACCTTCCCAGCTCTGTTGTTCACTTTGAATTGAACTAGTTCAAATCATAATGAACGAACTCATTCACTACATCGATTAGTTCATTTGACTGTCGTCCTGTACTACCTATTCTTAGGCGTATTGTTTAGTTCATAATTATGCGTAACAAACTGATAATGTATGATTAAGGTTAAAATAAAACAGAAGGAAGCGCACATTTTTTATTTACAACTTATAAAACTGTTTACTCTTAAAACTAAATTAAGATGTAAATTTGATATTTTGTGAAATACAACTACTCGATCAAACTTCAAGTAGTTTCGGAAGCTTCGAGCCGAGTTCGAGTAGTAAAATACTCGATCCAATACTCGAAGTTTCGAGTACTGACACACTCCTAGTATTAATCGGTAGGTAAGATATCAAGGCTAGAATTAATTATATGACTCATGAAGTTAGCTATAAAGTAGTGTGGTTTGTATTGTGGTAGGGGCTACCAACAACAGGATGCTCACGAGTTCCTGCGGTACATGCTAGACAGACTGCACACGGAACTGTTACACCTACTGCCTGAATCTCCATACTTACTTGGCCACAAGGGGAGGTCATCTATCGTCACAAGTGTCTTTGGAGGCACTCTTCAGAGCGAGGTAATGTTGTGGGATGAAAATGTATTTGTAGTAGGGAAAGTAGAATGGCTATTCTTGTTCTAGAAGTGTCTTTGGGGGCACTCATCAGAGTGTGGTAATGTTGTGGGATGAAAATGTATTTGCAATTTTGTTGTAGGGAAAGTAGAATGGCTATTTCTTGTTCTGAAGGTTATTTTTTTTTGCTTTATCTGTGTTTAACTAGATTTTAAAAATAGAAAATAATGTGTTCAATATTTTGTGAAAGTGTAGATATTCATTCTGTCCTTGATTCATTTTAAAGTGAAGAAAAACTTGCTTAGTACATTAACCCTTTTAACCCGGGCGGACAATATATTGTCCGCCGAAAACTACGCGAAGCGTACGGTCGGACCCTATATTGACCGCAGCAGTACTCGTCAAACGTACGGGCGGTCAATTTACTGTCCGCCATATTTCATACTATTAAATAATTATGTAGGCGCACCTTATGTATTCGAAATTGTTTTGATAATGTTTTATAGTATATAGTCTGCACTAATAATGAGGCTATTCCAATATTTTTAACGCCTTTTACTTTTTTTATTTGAAATACTGAGGTAAAGTTTTGATCTGATCAGTAGCCTCAGAAGTTGTCAGCTGTCTGCATTCATCATATAGTGTTGTTGTGTTTATTTACATTGTGTTGTGAAGCAAAAATTTATTTTTATTTTATTAAATTGTAGTTTTGTTGTGTTTGTTCTAATAAGGGAACAAAGTATGACAGGAGCAACAGGCAAAGATCAAGAACTATCTGTTCTCTTTGCCAAGAGGGCTGCCATCCAATGTGTATGCCCTAACATGTTTGCAACTAGGCCATTTCAAATTTTAGCTTCGGACTTCGGTTTTTGTAAATATATAAACTTAGTGATAAGTGTAAATAGTGTGAATGAATTTCTTATACAGTGGGAGTGGAACTATGTGAAAGAGATATTATATTTGAACTTATGTGAAGCCACTGGTAAGTGATTTTTTAATTTTGTTCTTTTTTTCTAAAAACCCGGACATGACATTATTATTTGAATTTGCAATAGTACAATTATTCCTTGGCCTAGGGTTATGAAATTTATATATGTTGTAGCTAATAAAATATTGTACTGAAAAATGTCAGTTCCCATGGTAATATTCTTTTTATTTATCATAGTTATTCACCTCGAAATATATTTTTGTATTTTTTTTTTACTATAAAAACTTAATAAAACAAATTAAAAAAATTATTTTCTGATTTAAATATAGTTAAAAGTACATTAATAAGTTAGAAAATCTTATTGTGCAAATTTTGGTACGAAAAACATTGTAATAGCTAGAGTATAAACAAAAAAATGGCATTTTATATACATACACATAATAACCAAGAATTTAGCCTGCGGCGGTTTTGGAAGACCAGTAGAAAATTAGTACGGAAGTTGTAAGTGACAATTAATTTTTTCTCCCGGGTTAAAAGGGTTAAAATGTTTACTTAACATAGATAAGAGTTAACAAATAGCATATGACAACATCAACCACTATGAATATACATAGTGGTTTTAATATATTCAGTATAGTCGTTCATGGACTAGGGAAGAAAGCTAGTGGTAGAACAGTGATGAATAAGATAGTCAGGTTCATTTGAAGGTATTAGGGGGAAAGAAATGTCAAATCTAACCTTTCTGAAGTAGTCACTGAAGAGTCATGTCATATTTATTCAATTTAAAATAAAATCAAAGTGCCTTGCAAATATTGTTGTGTTTGTATATAATTGTTGTATATACAGGTGTTGTGTGTTAGTTTATAGATTTAAGCTCATATGTTTATTCCATCATAGCAGTTTTGTTATCCCTCAACTATTTAAATCATCAATTCAACTTCTTAGTAGAATTGTTCTTCACTGGCTCATCTATAGATCCTGTCACCTCCTTGGGTTTCCTGACAAAAGCTGCGTGGGAGAATCCATAGTGCGACACTCAATAAGCAGTAGGCTGTTCCTTAGTGACCACCACCACCTTTGCGCCTGTGATACTGTGATGAAACTAATTGATGTTCCTGATGAAGTCTGTATTGACGTGGTTTCGGACACATCCCATGTGCGAACATATTAGTGTAGTTAAATTTCTCGTATTAAAATCATAGGTTAGGTCAGAAAACGCATACTTGTAGTCATCGCTTGAAGGCTTGTCGTAGAAGTTGTCATTCGTTATCAGGCTGTTGATTGGTTAGAACGTCTCTGTCAGTTCTTGAGTAATTAGTATTTCAGTCATTTCCAGTAAGTCAAATCGGTTGGTAATGCTCATTGGGTTGGAAACAAAATTATATGTTTCAATCTTTAGAACATTTTTATGGGAGTTCCTGTTACTGTTTAATGTCATTGCTTAGTTTTTATTTTGCAATCAGGTATTTTCGATCTTCCTTTGCAACGTTGATAATTTCTATGTAAGATTGCTATCTTTTATGAATGTTTGTTCTAAGAGTTTACCATGTTAATTCAGCCATGGAATAGTGTTATTTTTAATTTAAAATGTTCAATAAAGTATTTTGATATAGGTGAGGTGCCTTAACTGCAGTATAGAATCCAAGAAGCACGACCCTTTTCTAGACCTGTCTCTGGATATTCCAGACAAGTGTTATCAGAAGAAAACCAGAGAATCCACTGACAGTCCAGCTTCACCCCCGTGCAA